>JABUQX010022210.1:45000-48222 GCA_015478945.1 Trachelipus rathkii
GATCATGTATCTAGGCGCATAAGATCCAAGCTGACAAGAGTGATCAAGCAGAAGGAAAGGACCGGGATTGTAGCCTGTCGCCTAAAACCATGAGAGAAAGGTTTCATATGTCCTTGACTGCGTGAAACTCCATCAACATTCTTCCTTGACTGAGCTGAAACATCCTATATCGACCAAATATCACTATATGTTATATATATATATACTATATATATATATAGTATAATATATATATATATATAATATATATATAATATATATAATATATATATATATATATATATATATATACACATTTCTAGATATATATATATATATAATATATAATTATATTATAATAATATATATATATATTATATGTTACATGCCCATAAGATAATCTACAAAAACCAATGCATGCCAAGGATTTATGTACCTAGAAATGAAGGAGGAATGGGGGTTCCACAAATTGATAGAATATATAAAACAGAAAAAATATGTTCAAACAAATGTTTAGGCACAATTATATTTTTAAAGTCGTAAGAACATTTAATATTTATTTTAAAACTAAGAAATTAAAAATAGCTTTCAGCCTACATTATTTTATTTACACTTTTGTAATAACGTGTTAAATTCTGAAAAGACGGAAGTATCAGCGCTTACGAAGTCTATTAAATTTCTTACGTTTGTGAGCATTTCTTTTTGCGATTTTTGTTCTAAATTTGTCAAAACGAAACAAAGCTATGATTTACTTACGTTTAAAACGAAAACTCTTTATTAAATTCAGTCATATAAAAGTGATATAATAAATTTAATATGGATGTGAGGTCAATTTTCGCGGGAAAATCTCCGGCTTTCGAGCTTAGAAGTGAAAAATAGAACGTTATTTTTCTTGTAAACCTTTAAAAAACTAAAAAGTTGGTTAAGGGGAGGAAAAAAAGAAAACTGCTAGTTACGTTGAAAACTTTTTGCCCTTCATCTTCGTTTTTCCACCCATTTTCCGCTTTCATAACGATTGTTTCTGAGACCATTCAGTATTGAATCCATTTTTCACTTTTATTTACTCAACCAGAAAGCATTGGAATTCAAACGCATAAAATAACTTGTAATTCTTATTTCTATCATTGCTATAGCAGTTTCAAGCGCAAAATTTATTTGCAAAAAAAGTTTTTCGATTTATCTATAAGCAAAATTAGCTACTATACACTAATAATAACTAATAAATTATATCCTAATCCTATACTAATACTGAATAATAAACATATCCCCAGGACACGCCCCCACCCATCAATTTATAATATAAAATAATAAAATCATAAGATAATAATATTTAAAATAATCAACCATAATAATACATAAATAATAATAATAACTATAATAATAATGATAAATAATAATAATTAAAATAAAATAATAATATTATTAATGAATAATAATGAATAATAATAATAATATATAATATTAAATAGAATAATTAAATTACTATAAATACACTCATAAGTGGATAAATAAAATAATTACTAATAATCCAGAATAGATAATAATAATAATAATAAAGTATATTTAATAATGACCAAATATTATTAACTAATGAATGATACACACTATAATAGAGAATGAATTAACCTGCATGCAATAGATTATTTCAATCTGATCAGAGAATATAGTATATTTATATTATTATTATAGTAGCTGGAATAGTTGTTGAGCATAGGGTGATAGGAACATATGTCAGTGGAAGTGATGGGGATATTGGAGAGACATAGGGGAATAGACAGTAAGGCTTATACGCCGACGTACTAGTATATATTTTATAGTGACGCTTATTCATTTATGATAAGGTTACTGATATAGTTAAAGTAGAGTAAGAGTCGATAAGGATTGGAAAGAGCGAATATATACGAGCGACAATATAATGATTATAAAAAAAGAAAGAAGGGAACAATAAATCTCTTCTTGGAGGATAAGTTCCGAGGTCTAGCCAATAATTTCACAGACATAGATTAGTGTGACATGTCCCGAATACACGAAGCAATGGTTTATAAGTCTAGTTATAAAGTATTTAGTACTATATAATTATGTGAATTGATAGGAGTATCATGATAGATATCTATACCTATATAGGTGAGTAATATATATATCATAGTATAGTCATATATTATAAATTAGCTAGTAATGAATATAGATAAAGATACTGTATGATATAATAATATATACGCCAGAGATAGTTATTATAATATATATTGATCTGCGTTTACAAAGATGATAACGTCATTTGAAATAATTCCTCCTATTGCACAGAGTTTCCTTTGGTCAAGAGTTTTGTATATTGGTGATGCGTCAATTTATGCAAATAAACTTTCTATCAAAGAAATATTGGAATCTTCAAAAAAAAAAAACAGTTGGGATGCTCACCATGAAGAGATTTCAAATAACTTGTCCTGCTGAAGAGAAAAAAGAAGTATCAGAGTGCGCGATATATATATTAGTATATAATATAAATATATATATATATATAATATATATATATATATAATATATAATATATATAATTATACTTATATATAATATATATAACTAATATATATGTTTATATATATATATATAATATATATTATAATAGATGAAGAGAAGGGGAGATGTTTGTGACCATTTTTATTACTGTGTATAAGACTTAAAAACTTATTACAACGTTAACTTAATTGGTCCTGCCACCTGAATTTTATAAATGAAAAAAATTATTTGGTAGAGTGAATATATATATACACTATATATATATATATTAGAATCTTATAATATATATAACTATATATATATAGTATATATATACTATATATATATTATATATATATATATAATATATATATATATATTTATATTGGGAGGAGATTTTGCCAGAGATTTTTAATCCTTTAATGGAGACGAAAGATATTAAAAAAAACGATTATTGGAAAGAAATATCGATATTTCGTCTAATTATCTAATATCCACTATTCCATTATTATTAAGTAATAATATACTAATAATTAAGGGATAAATAAATTAAAAAAACTATAACAAAGATATTATGCGATATAATTTTATCAATTTCGAAGCTAAACTTCTCTTGCTATTTATTGATTCTATTTTTTCCTTTTTTCCTTTTTTTTTCTTAAACTATTGCATTGAAATTTCTTTCAATTTCCTCGTTTTTCCTCCAATTTCCACTCAAGTAAATTTTTAGTCTTCGTTTTCATCATCAAT
>JABUQX010022211.1:0-5000 GCA_015478945.1 Trachelipus rathkii
TCTGTCTCTTTTAGATTCTCCAGTTCCAGAACAGACATCGTCGTCCCCAAGACTCTTCTGAACACCTTTTCGGAGGGAAAATAATAATCCCCTAGGGTAAGCCATACTTCAGTGTTATTCCATTTTTTTTTCTGCTATGGAGCACATTTAACTATATATCATATGCCTATTGCTTATATTTCAACAGGTGCTAATTACGGGACGCCTTTGCTAATTTCGGAGCAGAATCTCCTTGCTATCATCGGGGCATTACATTGCTATTCACGGGCCATTACATTGCTATTCACGGGCCATTTGTCTTGCTAATAACGGGACGCCATTGTCATCATCGCAGAATCTATTTGCTTATTGCGGAACCTATTAGCTTTTCTTCAAGCGTGCTTTTCTTCTATCAGTGGCTTTTGCAGCACCACTCAGAACGAACTCGAATATCTCAATCACTTGCAGTGCAACTCAACTCCGAGAACAACCAAGATTAGTAACCCCAGATTGTTCATGTTTGCATCCTACTTTTTTCATACACATACTAATCTTCTTGTTCCAGGTAGTAACTAACCCTTACACTGGAACTCGAACTCGACCATTTATCGGTTTGTACTCTTAAGTTTATCAGAGACAAACCTATGGATATCTGATATCAGAAATTAGCTTCATCCTCCCCATAAGTTTAAATTAATAAACGTCAATTTTAAAACATTTTGTTTTTTCCCCCATTGACAAAATTCACTCTGACCTTACCTTTTCAAGGAGGGGTCTTCAAGGAGGATCGAATCACAGGAAATTCATCGAGTGTTGCAGGGGAAATAATTTAGATAGTTCAGGTTATAATAATGCGGTAGTCGTTACGAGAAAGTTGCTAACCGTTGGGCAAAAGTGGTGGGGTAGATTAACCAATTAACTGACTAATCTCTTAACACTTGCATAGTAATAGATAGATAGTAGATATACTAACAGACTAATTTTTCCTTCTATCAGAATTAATCCATTAATTCATTACCTTTGTCCCTTCTAGCTCTGATTTAGTCGCTGTATTAGTTTCTGATTGCACTTTCTAAATTTATTGGGTGGTTTGGGACTCAGGCTCAGTACTAATCCGGGATTTCTTTTCGTTTGTGCATGCCAAAATTCCTTAGTTGGGTTCATCCGAGTGCACCCTCACTCTCCCCTACACCAGTATTCCATGCCCTACTGTTAAAAATTACTTAATAATTAATAGATCATAGTATATATATGTAGGGGAGTTGGTTGATCCATCCCTTCTTTAAGTAAAGAAATGAAGTTCTTTTATTATTATTTCAAATACTAAAATTAACCAATATAAAAATGTTGGTTTTAACCATTAACAGCCCAAATGAGCAGAGTTCTTTTGAGTCTGAGTGGCTAGGCTATATCGTCTTCATTATATGGTTTTATTTATTGCCAACCATAGCTTGTATGCATTTAACTATAATTCTTTAAATTTCTCTTTTTAGTTACTTATTCTGATGCATTGATAATCATATATTCATTGATAATCTAAAGATATTTTTAGTTTATATAATAATCTGTAAACTTGTGAAGAGGTTATTATATATAAAATCACGGAGATAATCCTAAAAGTAAAGAAGTTTCTAACTTACCAAACTTGAGGAAATTCCAAATAACAAGAAGACGTGTTTGTCTCATTCATTCTCTTGCAAGGTTAGTGCTTTATAAAAAAGAACTCGTTAATTAGTAATTACTCAACTATGATATATTGTAAGATGAGAAGAACGATAATTGATAAAGTCCAAATATATAATGTTAGTAAGGTAAAGATGATAAAACTAAAAATAGATAAAACCATCACAGTATTGGAAAGCATCTCTCTTCAGAAAGTCAGAAATTTATTCTTTCTACAAACCTACCAAAAACTCCTTGTGCGTGAGTTTACACACCAAAAGGGGTAAGTTAAAATAATCTTATATCAGACATTTCATAAACATAAAGCAAAGCAAATTAAGATGATTAGAATTGACATTAAAATAAAAGTAAAAGATGGAATATTAATTCATTGAATTTTTTTTTTTTTATTAGGTTTAACTTTTGGACTCAGAAAAACCTGGATAAGTTAATCCACCCCATCTACTTTACCTGAGTTATATCTTACCTTTGAATGGTAGTGTCTTGAATGATAATATTGAAAAAAGAAGCTCCAGTTAAGGGAAACTGAACAAATCTGAAATTAATGACATTAACAAACTTATTGTAAAAACTTTAAATTATTAACCTCACTAAGTGTCTACTAAAATATACTACTAAAATAAAGCACAGCAAAGAGTATCAACCATAGTAAACTACATAAGATGTTCTATTTAAATAAAGACATAACTCATCCCCTTCAATTGTGATTAACAAATTTATTGAAAATTCCTATTTAAAAATAAAGCAATCTGTAACAATTCTTTATAAAGTTAAAAATACTATTAAATGAGAGTTGTTAAATCCCTGATCCCTACCATTGAGATTGCCAAACTTGTAATCCGGTGTTAATATTTTCTATCCGACTTACAGAGACGAAAATACTTTTCCCTATTCGACTGTATATATTATTTTCACCTTAAAGTTAAAAATAAAACTATTCAGCTATCCTCTCTTATTTCAATCCCCCAAACAATTCTTAGTCATTCGTCCCAATTAAAGAATATTATCTATTTTGTGATCCACTCACCTTTCCCTGCAGTGAAGCTCGAGTCTCCCATGGACATGATGAAACCCTCCTGGGTATATTAGCCTAATGTCTTTGAGAGTTGAGAGTCGAGAGTTTGAGAGTGAAATAGTAGCACGACGACGACGATTGATCCCTTTCCCAGAATCCTCAGCAAATAGCAAATGTTACCAGTTTTCAAGGTACATAGTACTTATCTTTTTGTTATCCCTTTATACTCTTATTTAATTAATTGTCTTACTTATGAAAATAAACATAATCCGCTGAGTGTGGAATGAATAAAGAGAAACTATTAATTGAATTCCTTTACCTCAGATATTCGACGAATCATTGTTTTGAAATTTAATGACCCAAATTGAGGTCGTAATTGTTGCTTCATTTTCCCCTCATTCCACGCTCCGTTACATAAATTTATTTTCGCGCCCCAACAGGGACTTGAGTGTCTCTGTTTGCGTCGCACCTGTGTGAGTGGCTCACACATTCATCATTCTTCGTTGTTTGTTTGGTTCTCTCTGAACACACATTTCTAATTCTTATTAAAATTGTTATCTACCATGGCCAGTAAAGAAGTTTCTAAAACCCAAAGTTTATCTAGTTTCCTGAAATCACAGGAACAGATGGGTTTGGATTCTACAAAAGATATGAAAGCAGACTCTAACAATAAAAAAGATACGAAGGTTGCAAACCCTAATAATGGCGGTGATGTCAAGACAGGTGGAGCTAGTAATGTCGTACCTGCATCTCCAAAACTTCCTGCAAGTTCGGATCATCTAGAAAGACTAGAGGAAACCGATGATGACTCTTCTGATGAGATGTCCATGGATGAAATAAACACTTTAGTAACTAAGTTAAATAAGAAGAAAAATAAATTAAAAGTAAAAATGATTAAAACCCCAGTAGGATCTGAAGATCCTAAACACGGGTATGGAAGATTAATGAGGGATGTGATGGCAGATGATCCATCACATATTCTCACCTGAACCATAATCGATATTCCCTTACTCAAGTAAGAAAAAAAACAATACCTATCCTTGATGAGCCACAAGAAGAAGCAGAATATGTTGTTGCTTTCAAGCACCACCCAATTGAATCTTCGTTCACTACGGCTTCTAGGCTGTGTAGACCCCCAAATGTACGAGAAGAAAGTATGTATATAGGTCCCCTAAATGAAGGAAAAAATAGACAAGATTGAAGAGGCGATTCTTCTACTAACACTAACTGTTGAAGAATTCACAAAAATTAAAAGTAGTGGACCCAGGTCAGTACAAATACAAAACCGAACAAGATCTTCTCATATACCTGGTGGATTTTGAAGATTACTGTAAACTCCACTACCCCAGAGCATATCACCAATGGTTGCAGCTACTTGGTCGGCAACTGGAGGGGAATTTCCTTCAGTTGTATTGATTGTTAGTCAAGGATGACTGAGACTATTTCTCTGTTAGAGATGCTCTGGTGAGTTGGTATCACCGTGAAGAAAAAAGAAAAGACGAGCATCGCCTCCAGGCATCACTACGCTGTGGTAGTGCAATGGCCTCAAATCCACTCTAATGTCAGACTTGCACTTGAATTAAATTCTATCTTAATACCTACTTTAGTGTATAGTGGTATTAATTACTCAATAGTCAGAGCGTCGTGTTCTATCTTATATATTATGGATCAATCTTAATTCTCATAAACTAATAAAATTAAATTTACTATACCTAGCTTCTTTACTCAACCTTCCTGTTAATTAAATCAAATGATATTGTTTTATTATCCTTTTAGTTTGCTTTCCTATACCTAGTTGTAGTCACTTACAGGTCATTATCAGGACTCAACTCAATTAAGTTAACTGCCTGATCAACCTCAACTTAAACTATTTTAAGCAGAGCCAAAACAAATGAGTCACTTGCGTAAATTACTCAAGCGTCAATTATCTCCTATCAATAAATGTACCTATGAAATCAAAATAGAATATGAATATTTACTCAATAAAAACAAAAAAAACAGAATGCTAAAGCTATTAAATTTATAAAACCAAATGTCAAATACTAATGCTGTTCAATTTATGTACTCAGATGTCGAATGCTAAAGCTATTTTAAGTTATGTGGGCTTACCATCAAGCCTTACTTGCAAAATATCCTTTATGATTATTCCAATTACTGGTTGTGATACTGTCTATCAAAATTCCAATCAATTGTATGAACACTCAATCAAACATTAGTATTACAGACATGCACGAAACTCTTAAATAATTAATTATGCACAGTTATAAAAATATATATCCTATTTAATATAACATTATATTCAATTATCTAAAATTGGCATTTC
>JABUQX010022211.1:10000-12500 GCA_015478945.1 Trachelipus rathkii
ATGTAGCATGTGCTTATTGAGGCTATCTCCAGTATTTTACTATATGAATCTGCAAATATTAAGCAGTGAGAAAATTAAATGTTAATAATTGTCTTTACATGAGCGGATCTGCATGTGTGTGCTTGGTGGAAAGCTTTATATATATTAATGAAGCAAGCATATCATTTTTTTACTCTACTTTCTGTTTGAATGTGAGTTTTGTTTGCAGTAGGTTAATATTGTGATTGAGGTGCACCAGTGTGTATGTAACAATAAAATTTAAACTTTAGTTTAGGTAGATATGTATATATTTTTAAGGGAAAACTAAAAATAAAATTATCTATAATTAAAAGAATTTAAAAAGAAATGTTCTTTGCTTCTAAATTTTTGCTTGCGTAAATACCATATTAAAAGTTGTCGCTTTTTGCTGGTTTCTGCATATCCTGTGGTTTGAAACACTTTGTAATAGTCAACCTTTCCTTAAATAGTACTTGGTCCCATTCTTATAAGTAAAACCCCAGGTTTTATTGAAACAGGTAATTGTTTTGCTTCTTGTTAATTGCATTGCATCTTTTGATTTTTACTTGCATATTCTCATCCCTACTATGTTTTGCTTTCATATATGTATGGCTGTAAAAATGTCCAATTGTTGAAGTCTGGCTTGCTGCTCCCTATCAAGTGTTTCCTCCCTTTATGTTCAAATCCTACGAAGAGTCCAAGGGTTAGTGTGTTCCTTATGTGAAAGGGAATACAGTCTCTGTGGGCCCGGATCGTGTTTGCTCTGCACTCTGTTTGTTAAAACGTAAGTTTCATTTTCACTATTTTCCCATTTATTCATATTTCTATTAATGTTCTTTCCATATTTATTTATTTTGCTCTGCTACCACGAATTTATTTTTATTTATGGACTAAAGAATAACATCATCATTTCACCCCCAATTTTAGTTTATAACAATATATATATATACCGATATATATACCGATATATATATATATATATATATATATATATATATATATATATATATCATATGCTATATATATATATATATATAATATATATAATATATATTATATATAGATATATATATATATATATATAATATATATATTATATATATATATATATATATATAATCATTGCTGACTGTCGTCGGAGTTGGACGCATTTAAAACAGAAGGGACAAAGGAAAAGGAAGAGAAAAGGAAGATCTAGAGTAGCGAGTAAGAAGAAGGCTGAAATCTTAACAGGACTATATCAGAAAGTTCTCAAAGGTTTTTTGTCTGAAGAAAAGAAATATTCTGCTTGAGCTGAGGCCAGCTTTATTATTTTGAAGCAGCTATAATATTTATAAAAATCTACATGAAATATTTTAAAATTTTTATTGAGTCAAAATATGAGATTAAAGTCAAAGTTTATAATAAAGTAAAATTAATATTTTAAACGAAATCAAGAAGAGAAGTAACAAAATATTTAATCCAGTTCTTTAATTTCGAAAATTAGTTATTTAAAAGACAATGGATTGACCTCAAAATTAATTATGGAGAGGAAGAGCAAAATTATTCTGTCGGTTCTTTTTATAAATGAATTAAAGCACATAATTTTGATTTAAAATAAAGAAGCTACTTCAAGTGATTTCTGGTCTAGTGTTGGAGGTTTCGACGTAGTTGATCAGTATGATTATCTTCGCATGGCTCTTGGGGCTTGAAACCCCTTCTGCTATTTCATTCTTCCCATGAACGGTCGCAGAAGTATTAAAAATACAATCTGCGATTGACACCACCCGGCAACAATGCGGGACACAGTGTTTTGAATATGTATATACTTACTTACTTACTTCTGCCCCTGGCCCACCTCAATTGGAGGGCCACACTTCTTCCAGGAAGCCGGTCACCGCTCTTGGGCGGTTCCACAGGTCGAGAAGGAGAGACACAGAGAAGTCGGCATGGGGGGTGTCGAGAGCGGAGCACCCCAGAAGGAGGTGCTCCATTGTGTCCTGGGAAATGTGACATCTGGTGCAGGTGGAGGAGGTAACATTGTCTAGTTTGAATATATTTATATTGTAAGAGTTTTGGGTGGTGACCTGATCTGCTACGGGCAAGGTCAATTTGGCCTCTTCTGGACAGTGTTTCTTCTATAGGGGAAATTTTTGGGGAGGGGGAGTTTAGTAAGTTGTTATTGGGGCGGTTTTGTAGGTAAGTGTTAGTTAGATGTGCAAGCCATGACCAATTGGGAGGGGGAGAGGGGAATAATGTTGTAGATGTCATTATAGAATTTAGCTGTGGAGGGTGGGATTTTAGTCTGTGTCGGGAGGGTTGGAGAATATTTGGTGACATGGTGGGTTGGATTTAGAGATTTCTGGTAGAATTGAGTCCCCACAGATCTCCAGGTGGGTGGAGATAGGAAGGATGTAAGTCTCCTCCATGTAAATGTTGGATGGGGTATAATTATTTCAGTGCATCGTGGATGTATAATTCTGGGAGCGAGTGTTATATGAGTTGATTTTGCAATTTTATATTT
>JABUQX010022211.1:17500-24494 GCA_015478945.1 Trachelipus rathkii
ATATATATATGATAGTATATATATCGTAACATTGACCTAACTTTGAAAATTTTTTTGTTCACTAACTAATAACTTTTTTTACAATACTTGAATTTTCAAGTTTGCTAGCTAAATTATGAAATCTAAGTATAGTACTTAAATTACCCTGAATATGGTGGTCTTCTTTTTGTTTTTCTTTTTTCTCAAATTTTTGGAAATGGGCGGTTTGGATAACTTTGAACAGGTGTTCAAAGTTACCTCACCTGCCTTATTTTGAATGTTATATTTATATTTTATAGGTTTTCATTAAGGGGTGTAACGGAACTGAAATTTTTTCAGTTCCGGCTGGAACGCGGAATTGCCGGAATCCACAAAATAAATTCCCGGCGGTGAACCGGAATTTCTTATGACTTTCGTTTAACTAGTAAAGAATATGTAAAAAAAGTATTTTAATAACTTTCAACATAAAATCTTAAGTTTAGTACAAAGCCACTTCATGAACATATGGAAAAATCATCATCGAAAGGAATATCTGGAAGTCCAAATATTTTATTAGTAAAATGGATAGTCTTGTATTTCTAGAACAGGGGAAACCACAAAAAAGCAATAGATCCAAGCCGTGAAATAAGTGAGTTTTGAGGAGAGTTTCTCCCCCAAAAAAGATTTGGCATAACAATGACCCCAAATCATAGAAAATAATGAATTTATCACAATGAGTAAACCAGCCCATTCACAGTCACTGAAGAGCACGGGATCATGAACTTATAGCCACCTTCAACCCAAAAATATCCTTATTCCCTGTAGAAGAAAAATATTTGTAGAGAAGATGTTACCACTTCATACAGGAAATTATGATCAGCAGTTTTAGAGAGAAGTTCTAAGGCTGATCAGAATATCATTTACTACAGATATATAGAGAGCTAAAAATTCAATGAGTCATTTATTTCCTTTAACTGCACTCTGGGCTTACCAAGCGAGTTTAAAAATGACCGAGTACTCCATTGCAAAGTATTGATCCTAAGGTTCTCATTCTGGAACTTAGAAGTCACTGAGTTTTGAAATTAAATGAATAATTGGGAAATTCCTCCTAACAAAATCCATTTGATCCTTTGAGATGGAGCATATAACATGAAGCTTGAACTAATTTTGCATCATAAGAAAAATCTTTGTTGTTTTTTAAATTAATAAACTCAAATATGTTAGTAGAGATGGCTTCTTTTTTCAAGAACAGTGTGATTTTAATAAAAGAAATGTTAGGATATTTTGCTACACATTTCAATCATTAAGCTGTAATGAACTTAAACGAATACAAAGAGACTTGAATCCACATCTGCAAGCCCACTTATGCCAATTCAAGATGTAATACAAGGTGGAATAGCACATATTTGATTCTAGAAAGAATTGAATGGTTGAAAAGATCCTCAACAAAAGTTTTATATTTATAAGAACAATCAATCATTTAAGCTTTGACTGCTAATAAATGGAAATACTTTGAAAAAAATCTAAGAGTTTTGCAAACCATCCTCTCATGGCTGCAGAACTACAAAATCAATTATATCATCAATTATTTTCCATATTTGAGCTCTCCAGCATTTCTCATCTCTAAAACTCTGAGGATGACAGCAGAGTTAGACTTTAAAAGAAGAGCTTAAGAAGGCAATTAGAGTTTAGTTTAATGAATAAAAAAGGAAGAGAAAGGAATCAATAGACATATATAAAAACAAGATAATTGTTTTAAGTACTGTAGTAGACGGCCAAGAATAACAAACTGACTTATTTCTATGAAATAAGAGAATTGAGGTAGAAAATAGAAGGCTTGAAGGAAATATGCAAATAATTGAAGGTAGAAAGTGATAATAGTAAGTAGCATTACAGAAGAAGGTTCAGCCGATGAGTCTCATCCATACATTTTCAGAAACGAGCATTATCTTATCTACACCAATAATTTGCCAAGTTCCTCAAAATCATCAGGAGCAATTAAGAAAAATTACTGCAAAGTTACTTAGTTTTTTTATAAGTTTTGGAAGAAAGTGAAAGTGACAGCGAGTCAGTTAATATAAAAAGTAAAAAAAAAAAGGAAAAAAAAATCCGTGGCTTTACAAAAAGTGAATCTAGAAAAATTGAATTTTTTTTTACCAAGAAATCACATTTCTAATTCTGGGAAAAAGAAGATTAGCTACTTAATTGTGGAAAATGACGCAAAGCTAAAATTTCAAAACATAGCAAAGTACTAGCCCATAAAATTACTCTCCTTTCCAGTCCCCCATATATTCAGAGAAATTATTTTCATTTTCAAAAGCAGGAAATATATTTGAGGAAAAACGTTTAAAATATTGCCCAATACTGGTGAACAGTTTTACTGTAGATATGTAATCCACTGTATGAATGCTACACAAAACTTTTTATTTTTGTTAAAGATTTGGCTATGGTTATGTTCAAAAAATGCCTTCCAATAAATTTTTTTCTCCAGAGAAGTAAATTCCAGCCGGAACCGGAACCGGAAAAAAATGTCAAATTCCGGCCGGAATTCCGGTACACTTCTAGTTTTCAAATTTATATTTATATTTATAAATGGCTTATTTGAGCATAAATATATGTAATTATGTACAATGGGAGAACTTTTTAACATTTAAGGGGTACAGGTACAACATCATCAAACACAGTCAATTTTTTGGTTTACCCTCTATAATTTTTACATATTATTTCAATTCTCAAAATATTTTTAAAGTAATTATTAAGTTGAGTAGTTTACATACCTGAGATATGGTGGTCTTCATTTTTTTTTTTTTTTTTTTTTTTTTTTTTTTTTTTTTTTTTTTTTTTTTTTTTTTTTGAACATTGGCAGTTTGGTATGGTATTCTATTGTTGTTTCAACATCAACTGGCAAATTAGTGGGTATTGTGCAGGTTGGACAGCATCTGTGGAAATATCTTTTTATGAACTGTAGATGTTGTTGGGTATTTCTGCTTGTAATCCTCAATAACATATTTCCCCAGGTGAGTTTTAGAGGATTGAAGAAACTTACATCAAAAGGTTGGGTTAATAAATAAATATTAAATAATAAAAATAATAAAAATAAATAAATAATAATTTCTTTACTTTTTATCAAATTCCATTACTTTTGAAACACTTTTAGAGCGTTCAATGTTACCCAACATGTTGTTCAATGTTACCTCCCCCTATTTTAACACAAACTTTGAATCAAAAAAATTTTTTTTTTCGCTATTAGTGGTTTTTAGATCCTGATACATAGCGACAAAAATTTACCAATTTTTATTACATTTTTAAAAAATATCCTTCTGCCCTTTGGGGGAGCAAAATTTTTTGGGCAAACCGTATTTTTTTGGCCAATTTTTTTTTTTACATTTTTCCAGTTAAAACCTAAAGTTGAAGCCAAGTGCTTTTCCTTAGTTAATACATGAAACTGCTATCCTTTAACATTCAAAATAAAAAAATCATCATTCTACACCAAATACTTTGTGAGTTATAACATGAAACAGGTAAGGGGGTCGATTTTGTTCAATGTTTCCATACCGTTCAAAGTATGTCAAATACGGTATATAATATATATATATATTAATATTATTATATATATATATTTAATATTATATTATATATGATATATATTATATATATATATATATATAATTATATATATATATATTAAATCTGTGTCTACCTAACCACACTTTATCCCAACCTAGACTTAAAAGGGGGTACAGAGGGACCTAAACTAGATGGATACATGTTGTCCAGAAACCTAAACCTAACCTAGATTGATACACGTTTGCACAGCAATGCAACCTAACCTAGAATGGATTCACATTGCATAGCAATGCAACCTACCTAGCTAGTTTATCTGCAAGTAACATTTTATAATATTTAAGTTTTAATAAATATCAAACTCACGATTATGGATATATTCCCCCTTTCTATACCTACAGGAAATTTTCAAATCTGTCAATCTTTAGAAATCTTTTTATATTTGACCTACAAAATTAAAAAATATTTTAAAACATCACCTATATATATATATATATATATATATATATATATATATATATATATATATATATATATATATATATATATATATATATATATATATATAATATATATATATTATATATATATATATATATATATATATATATATATATATAAGCCCGAAATTTTGGACATATATTAATGTAAATCTGTCTTACCTGTTAAATTTATAAAATTTGCTAAATGCACATTTTGCCTTAAATTTTTTCTAAAATTCATTGATAATGGGAAAAACAAATACACTGCAGTTATTATTTTAAGTTTCCAATATTTACTAAATATTCATATTTTAAATTCACTCTAGTAACACGTCATATCTCTATACGTTTCAAAGCGATACTGGACACAGACTCTCTGGTTCCATAATATGTGGCAATGGGTATTTCGAATAGGTACGATCGATATACATATATCGGATAAATGGAAAATATCGTTTTGGGAACATTAAATTTTTTTTGGTCAGACGAAATATTCATTTTAGCCTATATATATATATATATATATATATATATATATATATATATATATATATATATATATATATATATATATATAATTATATTATATATATTTTTATATTATATATATATGGGAAAGATTTACATTCCAAAGGAGCTTCGTTCGTATGTAGATATACCTGAAGCGCGTGACGTCATAGTCCAACGTCAGACTCTTCATGGGTCACGTTTGACTGTGACGTCAGAAGTTGCGTAATTTAACGCTTGTCGTCATATATATATATATATATATATGATATAAATATATATATATAATATATATGATATATTAATAATAATATATATATTATATATATATTATATATATATATATATAATATATAGCAAAGAAAATGTCCCAATGGTTTTGAGATTTATAGAGTACCAATAGATTGTTGCTAATAAATGTCCCCAAAAACTCATTTTTTGGGATTTATTGTTTTTTTTTGGGGTAATTCACTAACGAATACCCACGGGTAGTCCGTCCCGATGTCAGGAGGTCCGGTGGTTTCTCTTCTCGCCTCTAGGTGGACTAACGGGGGGGAACAAATCCCCCCTCCGGGTGGTCTCCGGAACCCCGCTCTTTGGTCTTGGGTGTCGCGCGCGGGGGGTTCCTCCGACCATCCCCTCCCCTCCGGGGGGTATGGAAAAACGTCCCCCCCTCGGCTCGAACCCCCTAAAAAGGGTAAATACTCCATTTTGGGGGCTCGTTGACTCGGGCCGTAAAAGTAACCCCCTAACTTTACTGATCCACTGTCCGTAAAACTAGCCCTAAACTTTATTGATCGACTGTTTATTAGCTGCCGAAAGATAATATGGTCCTTTATGTAGTTTATGTAGTTTGGCATAATATATATATGGTAAAGCTGTAGACAGGGACCCACACATTTTATTGAGAAAATTTTCCTAAGTTCAAAAAACTTTCTAAGTTCAGAAAAATTTAAGTTAGTTAATTTTTTTAAGAAAATTCTTTAGTGGCAACCTTCTGGAATTATGCCAGAAGCTTGCCACTAAACAATTTTCTTTAAAAAACTTAACTTAACTTAATTTTTCTGAACTTAGAAAGTTTTTTGAACTTAAAAAATTTTTGGTCTCAAAAATGTGTGGGTCCCTGTCTACAGCTTTACTATATAGTATAATATACATATTATATATATATATATAAGTATTAATAATATAATAAATATTATATATATATATATAATATATATATATAATATAGCTATATTATATATATATATATATAGTAAAGCTGTAGACAGCGACCCACACATTTTGAGACCGAAATTTTTCTAAGTTCAAAAAATTTCTAAGTTTCAGAAAAATTAAGTTAAGTTAAGTTTTTTAAGAAAATTCTTTAGTGGGCAAGCTTACTGGCATAATTCCAGAAGCTTGTCCACTAAGAATTTTCCTAACAAACTTGGCTTAATTTTATTTTTCTGAACTTTAGAAAGTTTTTTGAACTTAGAAAATTTTCGGTCCCTCAAAAATGTGTGGGTCCCTGTCTACAGCTTTACCATCATATATATATATATATAGTATATATATATATATATATATATATAATATATATATATATATATATATATATATTATATATATATATATATATAATAATTATATTATATATAATATATATAGTTTAAATTATTACCTCAATAAGTTTGAAATTTTTGCAGGGCTTCAAAAAAAAATTTAAAATCATTCATCTCTTCTATCAGGAAGCGATAAATTTTTTTCTGCGAAAAAAATGATTTCCATCACCTATAATAAAAGTTAAATTTCTCTCGTTGTTTAGTAAACCATCACATGAAATAGCAGATTGTATAAAACTTTTTTGTTCCAAGCTTAAATTGTTAGATTGCAAAAAAAGCCAAAAAAGCACTTTAATCATTAAAATATACATTTATAATTATTAGTCTTCAAAAGACATGTACACTTAAACAAGATAACTTAAAAATGAAAAAAAATTATTTGGCATAGTCTATTCCCTTGTCTGTCAGGTTGTCAGTTTCATAACGCTTTTTTGCATATATTGTCAGATTCCAAAATACTATACCAACATACGAATATATATATATATATATATTATATATATATATATATATATATATATATATATATATATCTATTATAAAATATATATAATATATAATATATATATATTAATATAATAGATATATATAAATATATATATATATATATATATATATATATATATCCCACATATACTGTAGCATACGCAGTGTGACGTAAGAGCTTACGCAAACTCCCACGTCAGAGTATGACGTCACGCATTTCAGCTATACGTACATACGAACGAAGCTCCTTTTAAATATACATAAAGGCCTATATATATATATATATATATATATATATGTGAGAGATATATATATATATATAATATATATATATATTATATACTATATATATATATTATATAAGTAATAATAATAATTATAATAAGGCCC
>JABUQX010022212.1:0-7500 GCA_015478945.1 Trachelipus rathkii
AGCAATTAAACCGCAGTTCAATTTGTATAGATAAATTAACTCCTTGAGTGAAATCTTCACTTACCAGATTAGGAAATCGCGGGTCAACTCAACGAATGGTATGCGAGCGTGTTTACACTCAACCACGACAAAAGCTAAAAAATAGTATGACTGCAACCGCGACTTAAACCTATGATGAGTGCTCTATTCGATATAGGATTTATATCTTAGGACCGGGCCTATGTCAGGACAGATACTTGCAGCCGCATCTTCGCTTGCACTCGGGTCAAAGGTAACACAGGACCCATGTAAGGAGACCACTCTAGATCGGAGTATAATTTGTATAGATGTAAATACTGCAATTAAACCGCAGTTCAATTTGTATAGATATAAATAACTCCTTGATGAATCTTGTCACTCTGTACCAGGCGATTAGATCCCGGGTCCTCAGAATCGGTATGGCTGACGTGATTACCACTCAACCACGACGCTAAAAGATACGCCGACTTTAAAGTATGATAGATGTGCCTCTATTCAATGGAATTAGGCGCTATGTCAGGACAGCGATACCTTCAGCACGCATCTCCGCTTGCACTCGGGTCAAAGGTAACACAGGACCCATGTAAGGAGACCACTCTAGATCGGAGTATATTTTACTCCGATCTAGAGTGGTCTCCTTACATGGGTCCTGTGTTACCTTTGACCCGAGTGCAAGCGGAGATGCGTGGCTGAGGTATCTGTCCTGACATAGGCGGTCCTTATTCCTATTGAATAGAGCACTCTATCATAGGTTTAAGTCGCGTATCTTTTTAGCTTGTCGTGGTTGAGTGGTAACGCTCGGCATACCATTCGTGAGGACCCGGACTAATCCTGGTAAGTGAAAGATTCACTAAGAGTTATTTTATCTTACATAACCATTGAACTGACGGTTTACATCTATAGCAGTATTTCAGTCTATTACAATTATTTATAACTACCTAGTATCTAGAGTGGTCTCTTAACATGGCGTCCCTGTGTTACCTTTGAACTCCGAGTAAAGGCTTAAGCGAACTGCAGATGGCTCGAGTATGGAGCTGTCCCTGAACATAGGCAGGTCTCTTATTCCTAGCTTGAAATTAAGAGCACTAGTGGCTAGTCATCATTTGGTATTAAGTGCGCGTAATCTTTTAGCATTGTCGTGGTTGAGTGTAAACGCTCGGCATACCATTCGTGAGGACCCGGCATCTAATCCTGGTAAGTGAATAATCACTCAAGGATTTATTTTATCTATACAAATTGAAAACTGCGGTTATAAGTATAGCACAGTTCTATCTTTACAATCTAATATAATAACATGAACTATATATATCTCAGATACTCGATAGATTGTTAATTATTATAACTTACACAATGGTCCTAGTAGTTAATTCTACACACTTCACCCTATATTGAAACTAATCCGATGCAAGCGAGTGCGTGGCTGAGGTATCTGTCTTGACATAGGCGGTCCTTATTCCTATTGAATAGAGCACTCTATCATAGGTTTAAGTCGCCGTATCTTTTAGCTTGTCGTGTTGTGAGTGGTACACGCTCGCATACTCATTCGTGAGGACCGCTCGGGATCCCTAATTCCTGGTAAGTGAACGGATTCACTCAAGGAGTTATTTTTATCTATACAAATTGAACTGGGGTTTAAGTTTATTTAATCTATATATATATATATATATAATATTATATATATATATATCATATATATATATATATATAGATATATATATATATATATGGTATATATATATATTTTTAATACTTATCAATATCATTCATGCTTTCGAATACCATTGTTTGGATCATCCCTCAAACACCACAGACAATTCAAACATATATGATTATGTAATGTGATGATTCCTATTACGTAGTCTTACTTATTTTATTTTTATATTAAGAATACTCCACTTACTTTCAATGTTATGAGTATGAGCACCGGTCTGACTATCAACAAAATTTTTACTGTGCTTTACAGTGAAATGTTTAAAATTGTAATTAAAAAATTTTCTAATATTATTATATGAAACCCAGCAATCACTAATTATAATATTTTCTGGCTTTATAAATGTTTTAATACATTCAGTTAAAGTATTTTAGTTTCTATTTGGAACCTCACACACAAATAATTGTTTGCTCTCCATATAAACTCTACCAAAATCATACTGTCCTGTGACCAATCTGATTTTGTTGTATTTTCTTTTTAAGAAATGAGTTTGATCAACTTCTACCGTTTGTTCAGGACCAACAATACATAATTAGTTTTTAAGAAGTTCACCACCAGCACATACCTGCAAAATCGAAAAAAAACTAAAATACAGATAAACTTGACGTAATGGATAACTCTAACATTAGGTAACCTATTCTAACCTAACCTAACCTAACCTAACCTAACCTAACCTAACCTAACCTAACCTAACCTAACCTAACCTAACCTAACCTAACCTAACCTAAAATAACGTAACCTAACCTAAAATAACCTAACCTAACCTAACCTAACCTAACCTAACCTAACCTACTAACCTAAAGAAACAATTGAAAATAATTAAATTAATTACCTTAAGCAAGTTGTTAAAAGGTAATTGCGTGTTTGCTTTTGATATATTTAATTTTTTTTTACAAAACTTAATGTTCGTCAATTCTTCTGACCAGCAGTAAATAAATAACAGGATTTTAGAAAGAAGTAAACTAGAACCCTCCAACCAAGTTTCTTTTTTCACAGAAATTTTCTTGTTCGAACAAGGATTTTTTCGACATTCCCAGAAAACTTTATTTCCATAGCACTTTATTTTCATAAAATGATTATTGTTGCATACTTTACTTGAGGGAATAATATTAAACTTTTGAAAAAAAATTGCAGCGTCAATTTCACTTTTAATGTTTTCATGAAAATATTTGATGCAATATTTTTGAGACATGCTACAAAAGTAAAATCAAGTAAATAAATAAAGTAAATAAATAAATATATAAAAACAGTTAAAACTAAAAAATAAATAAATAAAAATAGATTTTAAAAAAAAACAACAATCATTTTAAACTAATCCTTCTAAACTAAAAAATGAAAAGGAAAAAAAAATATATAATATACAGTATACTCGTATAAAGAAAAAAAATGACAACAAAATAAACGATTAACGAAGTGTGAAGCTCAAAAAGATTAAAAGAAGAATTGTTTTAAATAATTGTTAGAATATATAAATATTCCGGGAATTTCTTCAGCTTATAGGGCATTTTCAATTGATTTGAAAAACGCCTCCTTATTTAGACTTGTGCCAATAATTTATATTAATATATTTTTATAAAATATATATATATATATACCGTAGGTAAAATAATAATAGTATATAATATTATATATATATTATATATATATAGTATATTAATATATATATATTAATATACTATATATATATATATATATATATTATGATATATATATATATATATTATATATATAATATATATTATACAATCTTACCAAAGTGCAGGACGCTTGGACCCCAACCTCTTTTTAGCAAACCCATCAAACATCTTTCTCAAGCCTCCACCAATTTGGAAAATGGTTATAAATTAATGCTTGAAATTAATATTCCTCTAAATTATGGTTAAAAACAAAAGCTTCAGGGGGGTCTGAAGGCCCTTTCAGGGGAGATTTTTGCTTATCTTTCGTCGTTAAATGGAGATCTGCATCCCACCCCCACTCGGAAAGCGCTCTCTAGCTACACTTGTTGAAGGGCATGCTATGTATTCCCTGCCGAGTTCTGCAGATGATGTTGTGAGTAACTTATACAATTATCATTCCACAAAACCCGTACTGGATCTTTATCTGATTCCAAGCTTTTTCTCTTTTAATATTCTCGATCAATGATAGTGTCTTTTGACACCTCTGAACAAGACTCTTCTTCGCTGCTGCTTAGAAGCAAAAGAACGTTCATGGATTCCAGCAATGATCGCTAACAGAGGGTAATCTTGCGTGTTTGTTAGTGTGATTCTTTTTGCTTTATTATTGGGTGGTGATATGTTCTGCCTTTTAGCAGCATTTCATCAACATAGGCATCCTACAATAATTTTATACCCTCTGTTAAACACGTGGTTCAAGAAATTTGTTTTTTTGTATCTAGGATTTAGAGAAGTTGCTATTGTACATGCGTCATCGTTTTTCAGAGTTTGAAATCTATTAATTAATCTATCTTCAGCATGAGTGCTTCTGTCATCCTTGAAAGTTCCTTCTTTTAATATATTATATATATATATATATATATATATATATACTATATATAATATATAATATATATATATATATATATATATATATATATATAATATATATATTATTATATATATATATATTATATATATATATTCCGAGGACTATACGGATAAGTCAAATGATTGACTTATACTAAATTAGAACAACAGGAAGGTGGTAAGGAGACGTGAAAAAGTATACATCAGTGGTGATGGATGGACCATGTTTGGTGGTGTGAGGATATTAAATGCTAAAAACCGTTACCACAGCGAAGTTGTAAGAGAGAGCGGATAGCAGTGGAGAGATTAAAGGAGGATGAAGTGAAAAGGGTTTTTGTAGAAAGAGTCCGTGATATTATACCAGAGGAAGAAGAGAATGTTGTAGATGTAGAAGGAGAGTGGGAGTATTTTAAAGAAAAAATGATAACATGTGCGTAAAGATACGCCTGGGTGGTAAAAAAAAACCGGGTCCAGAAAGAAAAAGAACTTGCGTGGTGGACAGAATGAAGTTGCACATGCAGTAAAGGATAAAAGTAAAAAGTTTAGAGCATGGATGAAAAGAAGATCCCCTGAGACAAGAGCGGAATATGTGGTAAATAGAAATGAGGCTGAGAACATAAAAAGGAGAGCGATGAAGCAAGCATGGGAGAGGATCGGTGAACAACTGAGACAGGATATGGGTGGAACTAAGAAATTAATATATAACATGGCAAAAAACCTACGAGGACAGGAGTCGACTGTTGCACACTCAGTAAAGGATAAGGAGGGTAGGCTGAGAGTGGACCCTGATGAGATCAGTGATAGGTGGGGAGAGTACTTTTCAGAGTTATATAATCAGGAGGAAGGAGATGTGAACCTTCCGGAAGGCAGAGAGGAACAGATCCGAATAAACGTGGATGAGGGTGCGATAACAATGGAAGAGTTGGAGATGGCAATGGGGAATATGAAAAATGGGAAGAGCCCAGGATGCGATGGGCTGCCGGTGGAGACAATGCGATGTGAGGAGGTCATGCGATGGATGTTGAAGATGTTTAACGATTTCTGGAGAGTGGAGAGAGTACCTGCGGAGTGGGGTAGGGCGATAGTATGCCCGGTGTTCAAAAAGGGAGATAGGGGGCGACTGCTCCAATTATAGGGGCATATCGTTGCTGCCGCATGCCATGAAGTTATATGAAAGGATATTGGAGAAAAGGCTTAGGACGGGAGTCGAGGACAAGCTGAATGAGGCGCAGTATGGATTCAGGCCCGGACGAGGAACAGCGGATCTGATATTTTCTCTGAAGATGATGATAGAGAAGAGCTGGGAAGTGGGATAAGGAAATGTATATGGCTTTTGTGGATTTAGAGAAGGCATTTGACAGTGTACCTAGGGTAAAACTTTGGGAGACACTCGAGGATCGCTACTATCAGATAGAACCCAAGTTGATTAGAGTGATAAGGGGACTTTACACAGTAAAGTGAAAGTGCCGTTAGGACAGCGTATGGGATAGGGACAGTGGTTGGAGTGAAAGACAGGTGTCAGCAGGGAGGAGTGTTGTCAACCATTGTTGTTCATTCCTGTATCTTGGACAAGTGTGTATGCGAGAGATTGGGATGGAGGAGGAGGAGATTGTTGTAATGGCGTATGCGGACGATATTGCTCTAGTTGCAAGAGACAGGGAGACGTTACAGAGAGTACTGATTAGATGGGAGGAGGTGCTGCGACGGAGGGGATTGAGGATGAATATGAGAAAGACTGAAGTGATGAAGATAGCTAAGGAAGGAGAGAACTTAAACATAGAGATCGGTGGGGAAAGAATAAAAGATGCGAGGAACTTTAAGTATTTGGGAGTTACGGTAAACAGCTGTGGAATGATGGAGGGTGAAATAGAGGAAAGAATAAGGAACTACTCTAGAGGAGTCGGTCAGTTGTATCCTTTGCTGAGAAACAGACATGTGACGAGACAGGTTAAAACGCTGATTTATACCACGATTCTGAGGCCGGTTCTTTTGTTTGGGTCGGAGTCGTGGACACTTACAACTAGAACAAGGAGTAAGATCGTGGCGGCGGAGATGAGGGTGTTGAGGTTGATAGTGGGGGGTGACCAGAAGGGAAAGAAGAAGGAATACTGAGATAAGAGAGGAGTTGGGGTCAAGGCGGTGGAGGATCTGATCGAGAGACAACAACTGAGATGGTATGGACACATCAGAAGGATGGATGAAGAGAGATACCCGGCTAGATTTTATGCATGGCAGCCTGCAGGTGGAAGACCGACGGGACGACCAAGGAAAAGATGGAAGGATGGAGTGGCGGCGGCGGTGGCGAAGAGAGGTTGGACGCTGGATCAGGTGGAGGAACATCGAGTGTACGAAGAGAGGGTCCTGTGGAGAAACATTGCAAACGACAGGGGATGACCCTACACGGAGGCGCTTGGTGAGAAAAGGTGAGAAATATATATATATATATATATATATATATATATTATAATTTAAATAAAAAATAATTTTTTTTTAAAAAAAAAAAAAACATAATATACTATATATAGGATATACATATTATAAACTACCTAAACCAAAAGATATATATATAATATATATTATATATATAGTATATAATATATTATTATATAATATTATATATAATAATATATATATATATATATATATATATATATATATATTTATATATATATATAGTATATATATATTATTATAGTATATATATATATATTATATATATATATATATATATTATATATTATATGATTATATATATATTATATATATATATATTATATTAAGTATTCATGAAAAGTAGTATCTGTATGTAGGGTTGAAAAAAACCATGGTTTTTTTTTAAAAAAAAAAAACCAAAAACCATTGGTTTTTTTAAATAAACAAAATAAAACCAATGTTTTTTTTGTTTTTTTTGGGGGGTTTTATGCTATTTTGAAAAGGGTTTTAATGTGTTTTTTTATTGTTTTAATAGGATTTTAAAGGCAAACATCACTACTGGAAACTGTTGTTACACATGTGCTAACACATATTTTAAAATTCCTTAATAAATTTCTTTAGATTCTTAAATTTCAAATTTTCTTGATAACTGTAAACTGGTATAAAATTATTATTATTTTTTGAGTTTTACATAAACTCATAAAGTAAAAAATAAGAGGGTATATTATAATATATAAACTCTATCTGAAAAAAAGGTTATACTTTATTATTTCAAAAAAAAAAAAAAAAAAAAAAAAAAACGCATAAAGAAAAGTT
>JABUQX010022212.1:35000-36920 GCA_015478945.1 Trachelipus rathkii
ATATATATATATATATATATATATATATATATATATATATATATATATATATATATATATATATATATATATTATATATAATATATAAATATATATATATATTATATAATATAATATATTATATATATTTCAATATATATTATATTGTATTCATTTTATGTACTTATAATATATATAGATAATATATAATATATATATATATTATATATATATATATATATATATATATATACATATAAAATTTTACATTTCTTATGAAAGTTAAATATAACATGTAATGGGTTTTACTTTGGCGTTATACAGTATGTTGGCAAGAAATAAAATATTATATATTTATGATGTAAAATCTTCTATTATTGATGTTCAATCACAATGACGTAAAATTTACACTCCTGAGAGGAACCGGGGTTGATGGAAAATTTTATGTCAACTTGATATAATTTTTTTTTCATTGCATTATTATTGAAAGCTACAGTTAAAGTCATAAAGAAAAACAAAAAGAAAACAAGTAATAATGCGTAGAAAAACTTTTATTTACATTTTTTACAACAAAATAGAAAACTAAAAATAATATAAAAAAGATCATAAAAACATATAAACATAAATTATATGAAATGGAGAAAGAAATAATAGGTTGTGTCAATGGCACATCGAACAGTCACAAATAACGAACATGTTTTGTACAAGACAAGGACAGGGTGGGATCAAACATCGTGTGAAAGAACAATGAGAGTACAAAGAACAAAAATGTTCAGTGATAAGTTTAGAGGTTTGAAAGAACAGTAAGAAAATAAGAAAAAGTTTTTTTAATTTTTAGCAAGCATTTATTTTATTTTAATAAACATTAACTTTAAACTCAATTTATTTTTATTACTTTTAAAGGGAAAAAAAGTTACAATTTTGTGTTTCAAAACTTTTGACTATGTCGTCTGCTAAAGTACTTCAACTCTAAGACGAAAATAAAAAAAAAAATCTTTAAATATCTTAAAATGTTAAGAGTATTTTTATTATAAAAAAAATCTTAAAAATAAAATCCAATTTCTTCATTTCTAAAAATAAGCAAAATTAAAATTTGGAAAAAAAGTAAGTTTAGAATATTTCTAGAAAAAAAGTAAAAAGGAAAAAAAAAATGGAAATTTTTGCCTAAATCGGAGATTGAGTCCAAATTGTAGGCGTCGCTCATGAATAAAAATTACTTTATTTCATTGTCTGAGTCTTCAATTAAACGTGGCCAAATTGCTACGTCCATCTGAAGACTATGTAAACAAAGTCTCATCTACAGGTATATAAATGCACATTGCATATTTGTATAACTGTACACAAAGTCTTATGCACAGGTATATAAATACACATTGTACATTTATATAAGTGTACAGTTTAAAAAATATATAATTTGTAATTACATACCTGCACATAATTTACAGGAATAGTACGCTTTATCTTATGAAGAATGACGCATGGTAGTGTACAATATCTCACATAATAATAATAATTCTGGTTATTTTATATATATATATATATATATATATATATATATATATATATATATATATATATATATATATATATAATATATTATATATATATATATATATATATATATATATATATATATATATATATATATATATATATATTAATATATAAATATATATATATATATATATATATTATATATATATATATATCAAAGAGGCGACTCCTACACTCGGGTGCTCGGGCTTAGCCTGAGTTATCGTTATAAAAACGATCGATTTTCTTCAAATTTTATATAGTTACGATAAAATTCTCTTATTTTTAGCAAAAATTGGCCATATATGAAAGAAAATATTACATGATAAATATAAAAGGTTATTTAAAATATAAACAAAAAAGTGTAAGAATTGTTGCCATTGAATAATGCTATTTTATAAATCATTT
>JABUQX010022213.1:0-44621 GCA_015478945.1 Trachelipus rathkii
ATATTGGTATGAAAAAGGCGTGGCATTGTAGTGATAAGTGTGTAATAATATTTTCAGTCTTAGTTCTATACTAATACGAATAAGATGTGTCAAAAGCTAAAAGAAGAAAAGTGCAACCTGTTTTAAACACGCAGTTTTATTCAAAATTCCTTTGTGATGTTCTTGTCATGTTATTATTTTATTAATTAGGTATTATTATTATTATGTTACTAAGTAATTAAGTAATAATTATTATAATTACTAATTTACTGATTAGTAGTTACTAGTTACTAAGTAATTAATGTAACTAGTAAAATATTATATTACATTTAATTAATATATATTACTTAGTATGTTAATATAATTAGTATTATTATATTTTAGTAGTGGTGTTATATTGTTATTATACTGTATTTTTATATATATATAATATATATATATATATATTTATATATATATATATATATATATAATATATTATATATATATATTATATATAATATATATTATATATATATATATATATAATATATATATATATATATATATATATATAATTATATATATATATATATATATATATATATTATATATATATATATATATATAATATATATATATATATATAGTATAATATATATAATTATATATATAAATTATATTAATTAGATTTATTAATTTATCAGATACTGAAATTTAATTAAATAATTTGTATAAAGTATAAACATAAAATTATTAAAATAATTAAATACATGGATAAGTTTGTGACTAGGACCAGAGGTGTTTCTGGAGACAGTTCAGCCGCTGCCAGTAGTAGCTTAAGGAGCAGCTCTCCCATTTTAAATGAGAGCTGTGACATGGACAGCCAAAGATCTCTTACTGATCCTGTCACTGTAACCCTTGATTGTGAGGAGACGAGGGATCCTGGAAACCAAGGCCAAGAGGGCAACGAGGATGCCGTCAAAGAGTTGAAAAGCTATTTGCTCACTCTTGAGAGGTAAGAAACTCGCCTCCATGCTATAGTAAAGACTAAAGACTAAAGACTAAAGAGCATAGTAAAGAGTAAAGACTATAAAGTAACCAAATTAAATCTTTAAATAAAATCTAGTAAATTAACTTTTTTTGAATTTTTTCATGATTGAACATTTAAATATGAAATTACAATAGTCAAATTCAAAAAAATTAAAAACTTCTATTTATTTCAGTTTCTTCATCTTTGAAAAATTTTTGAGGACTGATGAGAAAGTTGATGGGGTGTCTCTTAGGAAGATTCACACTGGTGTTGCCAAGTGTAAACATCCTGCCTGCAAAGGGAAGAAGGGGCTTTCCTACAGCACCCAGACAAGGTCCCACCTCAAGCAGCATTACAAGCATGTAAGTTTAAATAATTATTAATTAAATAATTTAGATAAGATCACAACAACTAACTGGTGTTGCTAGTTAATTAGTTATCAAGATTTAAACACTCTTGTATAAAGTCTTGATACTTTATACAAATGTTATCAAAGAAAATTAAAAAATTTGTAATTAAAGTTTGTATTATTTTTATATACCAGATGCACAATGACCTTCTCCCTCACCTCTCTGCAGCCATTGAAGGGCTTAGCAAGCGCGGTCGCTCCAGTTCAAGGGAGAGTGAGTCTCGCAAGCGTCAGATGTCTCTGGATGAGAGCTTCAGGTCAAAGTTCAGCCAGCAGAGAGCAAGACAAGGTTACACCAGGTGAAAAAATTCAGAAACATAATATTAGTTATTTTAATTGAACTCAATTTTTTTTAAATAGGTATATGAGCGACTTAGCGTCTTCACGTTTTAAAAATATTTTTATTAAAAATTTAAAATATATTGATTTATTAACTTAATTACTTTTTCATCATTAGGTGGTTCATTCATTCAATGATGCCACTGGATTTAGCTGATGATCCTTACACGAAGGAGATGTTTTACCTCATTAATCCCGAGTTTCATCCCACCTCAAGGAGGACTTTGAGCAGGGATATTGAAAAGCTGATGCAAAAGGGGAAGACTCGACTGATAAACAACCTCTTCCACCAGAAGTGGGTGGCCACTACAGCCGACAGTTGGACCGCCCACAATAGGTCCTTCTTGGGAATGACAGTCCACTGGATTGACAGGGTCAACCTCAAAAGGTGCCATGCAACTTTGGCGGTCAGGGAGGTGAAGGTAAGAAAATTAAAAAGTTAAATTTTGTCATTTTATACCTTAGTCTCATAACCATAAGAACATATGAGGTGTAAATATTATTTAATTTACAGACTAAAACAATAAAATTATTGTCTTTAGGAAAGGCAAACTCACCAGTTACTGGGGAAACTAATCACAGAGATTCATCATGAGTTTAGCATCCACGGTAAGGTGAAGGCCACCACTACGGACAATGGCACCAACTACGTGGCAGCCTTCAACGCCTTTGGTGAGTCCAACCAGGACCAGGAGAACCTTCCTATGGACCCTGATTATCCTGACTTGGAGATTGTGGATCTCCAGGAGCTCCTGAGGGCTGAGGGTGACAACCCAAGTCTGCCGCCTCAACACCGCTGCAGGTACTTAGAATTCGCGAAAACTAGTGCTAAATGCTACTAATATATATTAATAATATTATTAAGTAATAAGTATTAACAAATAAAGATTTGTCATTTAAGATTTAACTAATAATCTTTGAATTTCTTGAATTAAATATCTTATTGTTTCAGTGCTCACACACTCAATCTGTTGGCGACAACAGATGTGAGTGATATACAGGGCTGGAGCAAGGGGGGCTCACAGTGGAGGAGGACCATAGCTAAGATCCAGGCCCTGTGGAACCTTCAGAACAGGGCCCCAGTGGTGGCCAACCAGATCAAGATTGTCGCCAAAAGAAAACTGAAGACTCCTGTGGTGACAAGGTAGTAGTAGTTACTATTAAAAAAAGAAATTTAGCGTAAGAAATTGTTGCCGATTAATTATAGACAAGTTCATTTTATAAGTTTTTGATATTTTATATAAAGTTATATTTATTTCTGCAGATGGAACTCCCTATATGATAGTGTGATGGTCCTTCTGGAGGTTTTAAGGGTCGAAAACCAAATGGATGCCATAAACACCATCCTCATCAAGCAGCCCAAGGGAGGTTCCCCTCTCACAGAGGTAGACGTCGAGGTAAATATAAAGTATTTTTAAAGTAGCAATTGCTCTTTTAATATTTTTATTTATAATTTAATAAATTTATTAAATTATAAATCTCCTCACAAACCCAAACCCCCTCCATTAATCCCTGTTCTGTACCTGTACCATCGCTCTTGCTTGCCCAACACTCATATCGCTACTTCGTAAACAATCTCTAACTGAATATATCCACCTTTTTTTCCGGTCGTCCGACAGGCAAAACACTCTCACATGTGCTCTTATACACTTTCTTAACCAATATGGTGTTCTCCACCTTCTCCACATGTCCAAACCATCTTACAAAATCCTCATCAAATTTGGCAGTCTTTTCCCTTACCCGCAAGACACGCTTCCATGATAAACTCGTTCCTCATCTTATCCAATCTCCTAACTGCCAAGAACGCCCTCAGATTGTCCATCTGTACAACCCTCACTCTTGATCTATTCGCCCTATTCCATACAGATACCTCGCTCTCGTGCTCCCGTATTTTTATTAATAATCAATTATGCTTACGTAACTAAGCAATATATTAATTTTCACTCTTTCAGGTCATGAACGAGTACACATTGGTCATGCAGCCTGTGGCGCAGTGTCTTGATATGCTTCAGGGGGAGAAAAGGGCATACATGGGCACCCTCCTACCCCAACTTTGGTTGATGAAGACCAGCCTTGAGGAGAAGAGTGAAAATATTCATCTTGTGTATGCAAGGCCACTAGTACAGGCCCTCCTCAGTGGCTATGAAAAGAGGTTTGGCCACCTCTTTCAGAATAGGGATCTCCTTATGGCCACTGCCCTTCACCCCTCCTTCACCCTTAAGGCCCTAGAAAGCATTGCACCTGACATGGTGGAGGAGATCGGGGACAGGATTACCCGGAAGATAGGGGACTCCATCAAACCCACTGAGAAACAGCAGCAGCGTCAGCTTGGCCAGCCAACAGAAAAAGAACCCCACAATTCAGACGCACTCCTATTCAGTAAATTGTTTTCTAGAGTATTGGTACGCAGAGCAAGCCAGCAACAGGATGTGGAAATCGTCATACGAAAGTCCATGGAGGAGTGGGTGCCCTCTCAAGAAGATCCGAGCTGTTCCTGTTTCCCCAACCAGCATAGGGAGATATGGATAGATCTATTTATAAAATATAATACCCCCATTCCTAGTTCAGCAGCTGTGGAGAGGTGCTTCAGCGCGGGTGGGGACATCCTCAGGGCCAAGAGATCGTCCTTGAAGGAGGAAAGGTTTGAGGACCTTCTTTTCCTCAAAGGAAATATGGACCTCCTGCAGGAAGTGATTAGCCAGGAGGACATGGAGGAGGAAGAGGACCTATAGCTATGAAAGTATTTAACTATTTATGTAGTTAACATTTAATAAAAAAATTAAATAAATCTGTTTTACTATCTTATAAAAGGTTTAAAATGTAAAGGCATGCTTTCGTTATCGCGCAAAAGTTTACTTTGTAATTTAACGGTATCGCCGTAGGATAGCCGAATAGCCGCATAGTTAATGCCGCACTGAGGTTTTCAAAAATGCAGTCGGATAGCCGACGACGCACTAGTTAGGTGGCAAAGCCGAATAGCCGATGACGGACCTCGAAAAATTATAGCCGCGCCCAGCTCTGGTAGTTTTTGAGATATATATATATATATTTTTTTTTTTTTTTTTTTTTTTTCTTTTTCCGACTAGAATTGGACCAATTTAACCCTAGAACACTGAACCTTTTTTTTTGTACTGTAACACTGAACTGGGGTAAGCGTTACCCCAATTTCAAAAATTAATTAAAAATACCTAATTTTAAATTTTTTTAAATGTTATTAAAAAACCTTGTTTTATATCTTATTTTATTAAACCTAGGTATAAAATAAGAAATTTTTTAAAAAATTTCAAATTGCAAAATCATTTTGAAAAAAATGGTGAAAAAAAATTTTTTTTTTTTTTTTTTTTTTTTTTTTTGTAAATTTTTTTTGAAATTTTTTTTATCCTAAGTATGAATGATAGCAGTACTCAAGTAAAGATGTAGGACTGTCCATTCAGTTGCATTTTGACCTCTAGGAACAAAAATTACCTATCCAGGGGGGGGAGGGGAAATGGTTAAAATTTTGAAAATTTTTTTTTTTTTTTTTTTTTTTTTTTGCAACTGTAAATCATTATTATATTATATATATATATATATATATATATATATATATATATATATATATATATATAATATATATATATATATATATATATATATATATATATTATAAATAATTATTATATGTATATATATATAATATATATATTATATATATTATATATATATATATATATATAATGAATTTATGTTAGATGGTGAGCAGCTGGAACAAGTGTCTGAGTTTAAATATTTAGGGTATATGTTGGATGAGAAGGGAACAGACGATGCAGAGTGTAGTAGGAAAGTTGTGAATGGCAGGAAGGTGGCTGGTGCAATTAAATCTTTGGTGAATGTAAAGGGACTAAGTCTTGAGTGTGCTAGGGTCTTACATGAGGGTATGTTGTTACCTGTGTTATTGCTATACTTAGTGAGACTATGGTCTGGATAAGAAGTATAGATCTAAGTTCAATGTTTTCAGATGAACAATCTTAGGCGACGGTGTGCTAGGTGTTGAGAAGAATTGATAAAATGAGGAATGAACTTATTAGAGAGTTTTGTGGTGTGAAGAAAGGGGTAAATGAGAGAATAAATGAAAGTATGTTGAGATGGTTTGGTCATATGGAAAGGATGAATGATAGTCGGCTGGTTAAGCGGATGTATAGTGGCGAGTGTGTTGGGAACCGACCGGCTGGGAGACGAAGAAAAGTGATTGAGTCAGTAACGAATGTTTGAAGAAGGAGAAGAAATGTGAGTTTTGGTAGAGGCGAGAAGAAAGGTGTTTAATAGGAGTGAATGGCGGGGATTGTGAGGGGGGTAATGGTTGTGGGCCACTGGGCCAAGGGAATGCAACCTAGCACTGACGATCTACGCAAAGTGAGTGTCCATGCTGTCCCATGAAGCTTTAGGGTGGATTTTTCTGACTGCGTCGAGTTTCTCACTAATTAATGGTACTGAGTGGGGTGGTAAGGCTGGGCTTTCTTTTCGACTTATGTCATGATGTTCTTCTACTGCTTTTCTTTTCCGATGCTCGACACGCACCTTAATCCCATTCTTGGGAAAATATAAGGAAGATAAAAAAAGAAAGAAATATATATATATATTATATATACTTATATATATATAGTATCATATATATATATATATATATATAATATATATATATATAATAATATATATATATATTATATCTATATATATATATGATGGCGTTCAAGATGCTGGGGGATTACATGGCTGACAATGCCACTTGAAGCCATCCTTTGCTTTGTTTTTCTCCTGGAAGTAAAAAAAACTACCCCTGCTGTAGGTAAAGATACCGAAATACAGTACTCTAGATTTGTGCATAGAAGATGGTGCCGTTTTACATATATATATATATATATTATATATATATATTATATATATATACTTATATATATATATATTATATATATATATATATATATATATATATATATATATATATATATATATATATATATATATATATATATATATATATATTATAGGTAGCTTGGTAATAAGAACGTCGATAGAAACTAAGCGGGGCACTGAGCGGCGCAGTGAAACGGACGGTGCTGTGCAGTGGGGCCTTGAGGCTAAGTCCAATCGTGATGACGACCTCGGAAAAAGCTTTGCCGTAACTGAAAACCGCTAATTTGACGCCGCAAGTGTCAAAAACGAGGGAAAAAATGTTTAGTGCTTTTAGCACTAAAAAGTACCAAAAACTCAACAATATGCGAACATTTGCCTAATGCTGAATGTTCGCCTAGTGCCGAATGTTTTTGGTACTTTTTAGTTCTTTTAGCACTAAAAAGTACCAAAAACATTCGGCACTAGGCGAACATTCGGCATTAGGTGAATGTTTGCCTTCCACCAAAGTAAAAAAAAACGTTAAAAAAGCAACTACAACAACATTTAACACTTTCAGAAGGATCCAAAATATCAACCCCCACTATCACTGAACTGGGAATTCTGTTAAAATCCCACTTACACTATCATGAAACTGGGTTAAAAATGACTTTGCACAAAAATAACTTAAAAACTAACTGGGCTAGGAACACCGAGATACCTTCTACTATTAGGCCAGACATTCATTTGAAGGTACTGAGAACCACAAAGGTGTAGCTCAAAAATATCATATAGAGACAGAGTCAAATAGAGCAGCATTCCACCAATGTATTCCGTTTTACTGTAGCATTAATAGTTTTTAAGATACATATGACGGTTATACTAAACGCTGACATATATAATTATATTATATATATATATATATATATAATATATATATTATATATATATATATATATATATATATATATATATATATATATATATATATATTATTATATATAATATATATAATATATATACTATATATATTATTATACTATACTATATATATATATTCCATTAGAAATTAAGCATACATAAATTGCTCTAACTACCTTACTTTTAAAGGCGTTTTTGATTTGGCAAGAATTCTTTCAAACGGAAGAAATTCTTCACTTTCCATTGAGGTTGTGAGTTTCAAATCCACCCCAATTTCTGCGAATTTTTCTTTTAACAGTAGTGTTGCTCTTTTTCGGTCTTATCATTCTTGACTTTTTATTCTTCAGTTTGTGTGACGTCACATGAAATCGTAAAAAAAATGTTTTTTTTTAATGTTTTCAAGTTTTCGACCACTATTTTTATCTTCGAAATATATTAATTATGTTATTTCCCAAAGAACTGGTGAAATTTATTATAAAAAAAATTACAAAATTGATAAATTTTATTTCTCTGTTATTATCGTTGTTGTGACGTCACTCGAAGTGATCATGTTTCAAACATGTTTCTGTTTTTTTTAAACTATATAGATATATTATATATATATATATATTATATATATATATATATATATATATAATATATATATTATTATATATATATATAATATACTATAATATATATATATATATATATATATTATACATATATATATATATTATATATAATATATATATAATATATATATATATATATATATATATATTTATAAACTATAACACTAAAAAATCCTAATTAATAGCCTTTATAGGCTTAGGTCTGTGCTGTAAAATGTGAACAAACCTCAAAACTGAAGAATGTTCATTTGATTTTTCATCGAAAATGAACTCAAGAACGTCCTTCGATTTGGAAGAAAAACTTGCCAAATCTAAAACGCCTTATACTTCCTTTCGAGTTAGTACTTGCTCCAGAGTTGGAGATTGTGCTTAACAATGTACCACAGAAAGGATTTTTATAATTTATACTTATTCTTGAAGTTATTCAAGAAAAACTATTAAATAATAATTTATTTAAAATTTAACTTCATTTTATTATAAAGCACATCAAGTTGCACCCCTACTCCAAATTTCGTTAAATTATATTGTTTATTAACGAAGTTATTCAACCAGGGGCAAGGCTATCATTTTTTAGTAAAAAAGTACCCTGCCAATTTTTTTTACTCTTAAGTCATAGGAGTAAAGTACCTTTTATAATTGGACTACAACTTTGAAATTTACATCAATAGTCACTCTATTATTAAATAGTCAAAGTTTAAAATTTGAGACCTCTGGGTTACCTGTAACCCCTAAAAATGGGGTTAGGGGCTGGAGCCCCCCCCCCTTCATTTTTGGCAAATTCCCCCATTTTCCTTTTATTTATCATTTAGGGAAACGTGGTATCAAGTTTCATTCAAAATATGCAAAATTCAATATATATAATATATATATATATATATATATATATATATATATATATATATATATAATATAATATCATATATATATATAATATATATATATATATTATATATAATTATATATATATATAATAATATATATATATTATATATATATAATATATATATATATATAATATATTATTATATATATATATAGTATATATATATATATATTTTATATATATATAATATATTATATATATGGTGATATTTTGGTTTAAAGCCACAAACTTATCATCGATCATATCTAAAAACTACAATAGCTACAGGGAAAAGGAATACATTGTTGGAATCCTGGCAAAATTTTATTGGCGGAAACTGTAAAAACAAAAAAATAAAAAAAAAAAAAAAAAACAATATCTCAAAACTACAATAGCTACAGCGAAAATACATCTTTGGAATCCTTGTAAAATTTAGTTAGGAAAATGTAAAAAAAAAAATAATAAATAATAAATAAATATTGGCTATTTTTTTTTTAGGAGCAGGGGACATAATATATATATATATATATATATATATATATATATATATATATATATAATTATATATAATATATATATATATATATATAGTATATATATATATATTATATATATTATATAAACTATATATATATAATAATATAATATATATATTAATTTGTAAAGGTATTACACGGCAATGTAGGGGGCTCGGGCGCCGACGGGGGACACAGGGGGGGACGTTTTCCATACCCCGTAGGGAGGGCGGAGGAAACCCCGCGACACCCAAATACCAAAGTGAGCGGGGTTCCGGAGACCCTCCCCGAAGGGGGGAATTAGTCAACTCCGTAGTTTTTTCCCGGAAGGCGAGGAGACCCCGACTCCTGCCCACGGTGCCGTATACCCCTTGGGGTATTCTTAGTAAAAAAAAAATGCAAAATTTAATAGAAAGTCTATTTTATTTTAACGAGTAACCAAAAAAGGTCTCTAAAATAGGCTACTCTAATCATAATTACTATAATTATTAACAATAATTATTTTTATTTTTTTTTATTTTTTTTTACATTTTCCTAATCAAAATTTACCAGAATTCCAAAAATGTATTTCTTTCGCTGTAGCTATTGTAGTTTTTGAGATATTTTTTTTTATTATTTTTTTATTTTTTTTTTTTTTTAACAATTTTAGCGCACTAAATTTGGACCAGCATTCCAGCCAATGTAATTCCTTTTCCTGTAGTTCTATGTTAAGTTTTGAAGAATATGGATCGATGATAGTTGTGGCTTTAAACACCAATCTTTCACCTATATATATATATATATATATATATATATATATATATATATATAATATAGATATATTTGTATATATATATTGTGTATAGAAAAAATATATATATTATATGTTTATATATATATATATATATATATATATATATATATATATATAATATATATATATTATATATATATATATATATATAATATATATAGTAATATATATATATATATATATATATATATATATATATATATATATATATAGAAAAATAGAATGTGTGTGAGGGTGTTAGGAGGGGAGAGTGAGATGTTTGGGGTGGTGAGAGGATTGAGGCAGGGGTGTGTAATGTCGCCGTGGCTATTCAATTTGTTTATGGAGAGTGTTTGCAGAGGAATGGTGAGGGAGGGGAGGGGGGTGGAATTGATGAATGGGAATGATAGAAGGGAAGTGAACATGATACTGTTTGCAGACGATACTGCCCTAGTGGCGAAGAACGCGGAAGGGTTGAGGTATTTGGTGAGGGAGTTTGAGAGAATGTGTGGACAAAAGGGGCTTAAAATAAATCCAGGTAAGAGTAAAGTGTTAGTGTTTGAGGAGGAGGAAAGAGAGGAGGGGGAGGGGTTAGAGGTTAGAATAGGGGGTGTAGTATTGGAAGAAGTAAAGATTTTTAGATATTTAGGGATGGATTTGGGTAAGGGGGGAGGGATGAAGGAGGAGATAGAACATAGAGTAGGAGAAGGAATGAGAGCTTTGAGTGGTCTGAGAGAATTATGGAAAGGGGGGGATTTATCACAGAAAGTTAAGATAAGTATGTTTGAAAAAATTTGTGTACCAGCGGTGTTGTATGGGTGTGAAACGTGGGGGTTGAATGCCAGGTCCAGGAAGAAGTTGGAAGTATTTGAGATGAAGGGGTTGAGAGCGGTTTGTGGGGTTAGTAGAAGGGAGAGGATTAGGAATAGGGTGGTGAGGGAGAGATGTGATTGGAGGAATGGGTTGGTGGGAAGAGCGGAGAAGGGAATGTTAAGATGGTATGGGCATCTAGTGAGAATGGAGGAACAGAGAGTGGTTAGGAGAGTTTTGGAGGCGGAGGGGATAGGAAGGAGAGGAAGGGGGAGACCAAGAAGGAGGTGGATGGATGGAATAAAGGAGATGCTGGAGGAGGGAGGGATGAGGGAGGAAGAGGGTAGGGTGTTGGCGAGAGATAGAGTGGGGTGGAGGAGGTGGGTGAGGGCGAGAGAAAGGGGGAAGTGTGAGTGAGATATGGCCTGTAAGTGACTCAAACACCGCCCCGCGCAAAGAGGGAAAAAAGTGTAGTAAAATAAATAAATAAATAAATAAATATATATATATATATATATATATATATATATTATATATATCACAAAACTTTTATATTTCAAATTTTTAGAAATAAAAACTGGTACATTTAACCGGCATAGGTATTACTTCTCTTTGCCAAAGTTTTAAGGTTTTATTTTTTCCTCAGTTATTCTATACACATTGAAGTACATTCTATTAAAATTTGAAAGTGATCTATATTCTATTTTTTATTTTATGAATATAATAATCAAACCTTAAAAATTAGGCTTCCTTATTTGAATAAAATTGCATTTTTGAAAGATTTGCTCCTCTTCAAATTTCATCAGTTTGAGATGACTTGGAGGGGGGGAGGAGAGTGTTAATATACTCTTCGCATATCAATTTATGTTTCATATAAGTTTCATTGACCTCTCTAAACGAGAAGGTCAACTTTGGGTCACATTCTGACCTCCTAATTTTTTGATTTCGTTTTTTCAATATTTTATATCTTTCATTTAGTTTACAGAATTGAATTTAGTACCAAAGTAATCAGAAAAGTCTTCTGATTGTTTTAAATATATATTTTAATTAATATATTATCCTAGTAAGAGAAATAAATTTATTATTTAATTCCTTAAGAGATGATTAAATATCACGTTTGTAACTGGTAGTGCTTGCCAGAAGTTGCAATCGTGAATTATTGATTGATTTTATAATTAAACTATATAGTTTTAATTGACATGTTGATTACACAATATATAGTTTTAAAATTGCAATCTTTTGGTAATAAATTTATATTTTTAGCATCAGTAATTAAAATTTATGTTTTTTCGTAAATTGCTTGTCGGCAACCGCTTCTGCTGTCTATATAAACTCGGAACGACGAGTCTGCGGCATCTTGTTCTAATATACTGATTGCTTAAAGAGCTTCTTCCATTTAGTTTAAATTCCAAGCTCCGACGATGATTCTACAAGATTCATTTTAAATTGCAGTATTAACGTAATAATTGCTTTGGACGAAATTCATCCATATGAAGAATTTCAACCTTCCCTCTTAGGGCGAAATTACTCTTTTTTTTTTAGTACTTAGTCAAAGTAATGGCAGGCCTTTAAAGTGCTTTTTTTGTATTGACTTTAAAGGGGAAAAATGAAAATTTCACTTCGTTATACAGTGTTCTCAGGATTTTACTATAGGTAATATTTTTTTTTTGTGAAAAGCCTTTCTGGACAAACCTGTTAAATATGCCCATGCTAATGGCTTCGCTCACCCCTTCTTTCCTTTCAGATGTTTATAAAAAAAAAGGCTCCAGTTTTTTGGATTTCGTGTTCCGTTTATTTATTAATAATCTGTTCTTTCTTTCTTTCTTTTCTTTCTTCTCTTGATATAATATTTCGTTTTGTTCTTTTGAGATATTTGTTTTTGGTAATATTTTTTACATCCATACATTTCTTTTTTTTTTTTTTTTTTGTTTTTTTTTTTTTTTTTTCCAACAATCTATACCTTATTTTTATTCCCTTTTTTTTTGTTTTTTCTTTTTATTTTTCTTTTCCTTTTCTATTTTTTTTCATTTTTTTTTTTTTTTTTTCTTTTTTTTTATTTTTTTTTTTTTTTTCTTTTTTTTTTTACTTTTTTTCTTCTTTTTTTTATATTTTTTTTTATGTTTTTTTTTTTTTTTTTTTTCTTTTTTTTTTTTTTTTGTTTATTTTTTCTTTTCTATTTTTTTATTATAATTTTTTATTTTTTTTAGGGATGCCGATATATAAAAAAAATATCGATAATCAATATTTTTAAAACAAAAAAAAAAAAAAATATCCAATTGACTTTTCTCCGATCTATCGGTCAAAAAAATTTGTGGATATATAGATACAAAAAAAAAAAAAATATCGTTTTTATTTAAATATATTATATATATATATATATATAAATATATATATATATATATTATTAATATATATCTATATTATATATATATATTATAGAAATATTAATATATATATATATATATTATATATATATATATTAATAATATATATATATATATAATATATATATATCTACAATCTCGCTATTCCATTCCGAGCAACGAAGAGTTCCTTTTTTATTACCTTATTCTAGGTATATCCTTCCTGTCAAAGTTGAGTCCGGGCATATATTTTTATTTTTTATTATGTAATATTTTCATTCATTTTGACCAACTTTCGCAAAAAAAATAAGAATTTTATATTCGTACACATTAAAAAAATTTGGGTAAAGATTCGATCGGGTTTCTTATATTATATTAAAGCTCGGCTTAGCACGAGAACAAGAAGTAAGGAGTCTCCTCTGATAATATATTATATAAATATATATATATAATATTATATATATAATATATATATATATTTATTATATATATATATATAATATATATATATATATATATAATATATATATATATATATATATACAGTATAGTGCTTTTTTAAAGTAAACACTAATCATGGTCCTAAATTTAGCATGGTGTGGTTTTCAGAGGGATAAAGATTCGAAGTAAAGTAGAAAACCTTCTCATATTAAACTTCAAGCTTTTTCTAATTTCCAGATAAGAATAAAAATTTTTTTAATTAAGGCTTAACTTTTAACATCAAAAAACTAAAAGTATTTTTGTCCTGTATTATATTTTTCTTTTTTTTTTTTTTTTATATTTTGTTTTGTTTGTTTTGTATTTGAGTGGATGCTACAGGGGTTCCCCAAGTGGGTGCGCGGTCACCCTGGGTGCCACCAAGTCATGTCAATGGGTGCCGACAACAATTTTTTTCAACAATTTTATACTAAAATTTTAACTAAACCGAGCATTGGTGGTCACATTTACAGAGGCAGTCGCTTTTATTTCAAAAAATTTAACTGATGTCGATTGGCCTTGCTTAAAATGGGATACCTTTCCCGCGACACGATATAATCGTAAAACTAAATGAAACCGACCACATCTCTCTTCAAAGGTAAGGGAGGAGGCACAGTTAGTAATAAAAAAAAAGTTTTTCAGCCATTTTTTTTTGTATTTTTGAAGTGTGATGTTAATAAGCAGATACTCTCCAACTTTTTCCTCGGTTGCAAAAAAAAAAAATAAAAAAAATAATGAAGAATTTGTCAAAACCAATGAGAATTCAGCTTTTGAAACTTATTTTGAAATTCAAATTACTGCTAACTGGAAGGGTTTGGAAAAAAAAAAAAAAAAAAAAAAAAAAAAAAAAAAAAAGAAAAAACATTGTTGAATATTTTCCCGATATTGATTCTGAGGATGTCTACAGCTGGAGGAGCAAAACCCATTTTTCGTGGCGATCCGACGTAAGATCGAAACCTACTTGGGATGACAATGTAAGCTTTTGTCAATAATTGCTGGACATCAGTGAAAGACAACACTTTGAACCTTAAATCCCACGAAGGGGGCCAAGAAAGTTTCCTGGAATTCAAGTGTATTGCAGAAAAACATGCTGTTGGTAAGATTGCATTAAAAAATGAACTTGGTGGCGTTTTAATTCGCTACTATCTATTGGTCTGCATTCTCAAGCGTATGCTTACATAAAAATAGATACATGGAGTAAATCTTTCAGCGTCAAGGTGGATTTAAGGGGAAAATTTTCAAAAACTTTAACCATATAAAAAAGAAAATAATGAAATATTGCTTAAAACATTTTCTTTCCAGGTCACATTGAAGGTAAATGAGCATTAATAAATTTGCATTGGTTTTTCTGTTTTACCCCCCCCCCCCCCACCCCTAAGACCTAGGTCAAATCAATTTAAGAGTAGGTGTGCCGCGAAATTTTTTTTAGCGCACAACAAGGGTGCCGCGGTGAAAAAAGTTTGGGAACCCCTGATATATAAAGTAATAACCCTATACCTTCATTACTTTTTATAAATATCAAATTTGAAAAGTAAAGAATCATATCGCAAATAGATATTACATTTTAGAAAAAATTGTTCTTCCGCTATAGGCATTTACTTCTCTTGTATGATCATCTGATCTCCTTCCCTCCTCCTCCTAAGTCAGACAAATGTCTCCAAACATCCAAACGCCCTGAAAATACACACATTTTGCTGCTTAAATGTTATTTTATGAAAACAGAAAAACTGCTTAAAATGTTTAAATTAATTAAGAAAAAAAAAAAACAAAAAATTAAACATATCGTTGATATTTAATTTGATAACTGAAATAAAAATTTATCGACTGAATAAAATATCGGCTGGAAAAATATCATGCGATATTTTTTTTTCGATACTTATCGAAATAAAATATCAATATCGATATATATCGGTCCTCTTGCGGCATCCCTAATATCAACTTAGCCTCTTTTTCTAGTGTTGCTCTAGTTAGGGCAACTCTCGCTAATAGTGGGCCCATAACTTGTTATACAATACCATAATACTTTTTATAGAATAGTCCTTAAGATCTTGAACTAATCCGTTCAGCCTACGCTTGTTACAGGTCTGCTTCCATCGCAAAAACCTGTAACATTCGCCTTGAACAACTTTCAAGATCGCCATTTTTACTTTCGTTTTAAAAATAGTGTCCAGTTTTTAATATTTAGGAATGGAGAATCTACGAGTTTTTTGGACTTTTCTTTTATCTTCTATATTTTTCGGTGTAACCAAAAAAACCTTATATTGTCAAACGCTATAGTTACAAACACCCATTAAACTATTTATTTTTTTTATTTTTTTAAACATACAAACGTTAAAGTAGCACACAAAAAAGTAAGCAGAAACTCTAAATTGGGGAAAATTAAAAAAATGAAAAATTTAAGAAAAATACAAAGGTAGAAATTATAAATAGAAAAATGATAGAGAAAATTAAAATAAAAAATAATCAAAAATAGAAAATTTGGGAAAACTAAAAGTAAAGTAAGCAAAAACGCTAAATTGGAAAAATTTAATTTAAAAAAGTATTAGTCATAAAATTAATATTTGTTGATAAAAATGTAATTCATAAAAACCTAAGATAATAGGTATATCATTACTGCATCGTCAGTAGAAAACAAAAATATTTTTCCAATAAAAATTATAATTGAAATTTATATTGTATGTATAATTGTCAGTAAAAAAAATTATTTTCTCAGATTTATTTATCATTGAAAATTGTGGCTTACCAAAATTGGTTGATCATCTCAAAGGAAAAACCCTTCGTTAAAATTTATAAAATTGGAAGTTTCTATTATAAGAGAAATCTCGTTTATATATGCACATTATAAAAAGTAGAAAAAGTAGAGTCAAAAATTAATAAAATTAAAAATTGAAACTTGGTCAAAATTCACGAATGAGAAAAATTGATCAATTTAAGAATCACACTTGAAACGATTCTTCCTAGAAAAAATCTTAGAACTTCCTTTAAGTTTTATAAATTAAAATTAATCTTTATATAATAATATATGATATAGTATATTAAATCATACTATATTATACTATAGATATATAATATATATATTATATAGTAGTAATATATAATATTATATATATATATATATATATATAATATATTATATATATATATATATGGGCGTAGCATGATTTCATTTAGGGGGCAAATGTTGAGAGGTAGATATAAAAATATATAAATATATATATATTTATATATATATATATATATATATATATATATATATTATATTATATATATATATAATATATATATATATATATATAAATATATATATATAATATATATATATATAATAATATATATAGAATATATATATATATAGATATATATATAATATATATATATATATATATTAGGGATGGCGGATAGTGAATTAGCCGGATAGCGGATATCGGATATTCGGCTGGAAGTTAAAACCGGATACCGGATATCCGGTCGGATATCCGGCAGTCTTTATATATATATACCGGTTATAAGGTAAAGGTATAGCACAGGACTCCACATATTTCTGAAAAAATTCTAAGTCAAAAATCAATATAGTTATAGGGATATATAATATTATTATTAATATATATAATAATATATAATAATTAATATAATATAACTGTAATAATTATATAATCTATAATATGCGTAAGTTATCAATAGTAATATATAGACCAAATATACATACTAGAATATATTGGCATTAGAACTTAGATTTTTTTCAGAAAAATATGTGGCAAGTGCCTCGTGTATACCGATTTACCCTCCAGCGTATATACTATAATATATTATGAGTCACTAATACTATATATATATAGTATAATATATATATAGATTATTAGAATATATAAATATTATAATATATATATACTATATCTATTATTTACCTTATATATATATAGTCATTATATATAATCATAGCTATAGGGTGTCTTCACGAGTTATGCTTAAGCGGCTGTCCATTACACCGTACGCGGAATGTTTAGTATGAAATGCCTGAGAATATAAGTTCGATTATTTATTTCATTAAGGAGGATGGGATATGTTACGTTGGTGTCTGGGCACGCGTAATACGCAAAACGCGCTGCACAAACAGGTGAAGCAAAGGACCATGAATATATTTCTTTTATGGCTTCTTGAATGCACATAAATAAATGAGTGGCTCTTCCTCTCGAATCTTCTGGACTACGGTCTTCGTTTCCACCGCAATGCATGTACCACCATAACGCTCGTCAATCTGTTACAACAATAGCTTTTAACGTTGGAATGTGAAAAGGTTGAGAAAACAATGGTGTCAAGACCAAGCCTCATAATATCGATACATGTAATGTAATAAAGTTTTTAAGTGTTCATAACAAATTTACACCTATGACTTATCCACAACATTGCCAAGGAAGGAGATACAGAATGCTCAGTCGTTTCAAACTTTACACTAAAGTATTACAAAGTCTCGAAGCACCGCCTCCATCACGCGGAAATACATACTCAGCCCGTCTGGCGCCAGGTTTTATTGCATCAATGACAGTGAAGCAGGGTTTGATTCCCCTACATGCGTGGTTATTCGACGCGCAAGCAATCATCGGGCGGGCTTTACTGGTCATTTAAACCAGCGAACCACCGGTATGTTTGAAGACTACCCCCACAGAAAGTAGCAGCTACAAGTGGCTCTAAGTCGACGTGAACGCGCGGGGGGCACACGGGGGCCCATCCCTTTTAAATTTTGTAAATGACAGATCTATCTGATTCCATCTTCCCGGAACACTTCCTGCCGACGGCGCTACGGTCGTCACCTATAGCTGCATATCGTGCTGGGCACCCCACTCATGTATCCACGTACATATTCTCCGTGTGTTCTTAAGCTAATAATCACTCGGAGTTTCACACAAGGGACGGTCGCAGGAAATGGACCGGATAACGCTTCCTGTCAAATTTCCCTCGGAAGAACTAAGGCCACGATAATCCTACTATTGTGATATACACACCAAACGATGATGAGAGAGACCTGGGAATGACTAACGTGAATGTTAGGACGGGGGTGGTTCCGCCAATGTTCTGAAGTTCCACCTGTTCTACATACCGTTATTGGTAAAGCGAGATTAATCGGTCCATAAGATATTTTCCAATAAGTCCGTTACATCCATTAGAAGGCAATCAATGACAGCCAGGAATCCCAGCCAACCTTTTTGGTCTCCACGATGCAAACATGCACAATTGTATGGCTTATATGGATACATGTTGTATGCAACAACGAATCCGTCGCGAGGTTCCTTCGCATATGTCGCAAGACCGAAACTAAGCTGCCGTAATGAGGGACGGTTGGGATTTTCATGGGTGTTATAGGCAGAACGTCATAGCTTCGATGTCGAATGTGACGGACACGACCCCCCTCCCGTTAGTGAGAGGTGGCTACATTGGGAACGTTGTAAACTCAGGATGCCATGTGCGTCGGCGGTCGTCGATGGATAACGTTGTCCCATTATTTCTGCAGCAGCCTCTGCCGAGCATTTCCTGTTTTGGTAATGTCACCTCCAACATTCATGACTTTTCTCCTGCGGTATAACTGGTCACGCTGGCATATCAAATGTATGCTCTGACTAACAAAACCACTCTTGAAGTTCATACCGCTTCACTACACTTTATTACGGCATAACTCAATTCATAGTATGAACTTCAACCTTCCATATGATAGCTGTTAGTTGGTTGCACACATTCACATGGCCGTATTTATTAGGCTACATAGTACATATCAATGTAATCTTAAAAGGGATGCATTAGGTATTTTTATTTAATTCCTTTTTAGCTGTACAGATATTTTTAAATACTATTTGGATATGCCTATTGTATTTAACATAATTATTTCATATTGACACGTTCGGCTTTTGTGATGCACAGGGATAGTTAACGGAGGATGTCTAGTTGATATGGGTTACATTGCGTGAAACGAACAAACCTATCAAATCAATGTCAGAGAGGAGAGCCCACCTCAAATTTTTATGTGCATATGCACAGAAGCCATAAAAAATAATATCATCCCATTCGACATTCGCATGTTTGTGCGCGTTTTCGTATTGCGCGTGCGCAGACACAACGAAACATATTCCATCCTCTTAATGAATTAAATAAGCGAAACTTATTATATTCTTACACATTTTCATGCATTAAACATCCCGTACGGTGATACACGCTGTAACATAACTCGTAGACACTCCTGTATGTATACTATATATATATATCGTATATATACTATTATATACATATATATATATATATACTATATTATATAATATAATATATATATATATATAATATATATATATATTATATATATATATTTATATAAATCAGAGGTTGGCGTATCCGCAAATTTAAGTACCGCAATTCCGCAAGCGGTAATAACCAAAATAAAATTGCGTAATTGCGATGCGATAATTTAAAAAATATGTTGCGGGATTGCAATTAGCGGAATGCCTATATCATTAACCGCAATTTAATCAGGAATATTTTAGATTTTTAGAGACTAATAAAAAAAATGGAGGGAATTTTAGTGGAATGCAAAAATTTATAGTCCACAAATTTATACACGTTGGCCATCTTTGTACCTCCGCGAACGACCGAAAGAATCGGTCATTTTTTACATTCGGTATTTTATTAAGTTTTTGTGTTAAATAAGTAAATAATTTAAAAAAAACCTAAAAGTTTTTAAAATGCATGAATAAAGTTGAAGATCAAAAAATTGTATCTTTATACTTTAGTATACAAGTTTATCTTAAGCTTAAAGTTATAAGAATATATTTGACGAAACATATGATTAACTGGTTTTCATATTAAAAAGAAAACGAAATATAACTAAAATGTATGTAATAAAATAAGCTATAACATAACATTGGTACGCCCAACAATCGAAATCATAAACAATAGAACTATACTAGGTCGATATATACCATATATATATATATATATTAATATATATAGCATATAGATGATATATATACTATATATACTTAAGTAATATATAATAATTAAACTATTATATATATATATGACTTATATATATATAATTTTTCAAATATTATTTTGAATTTCCCCAACGAGGAAAGAACCCTACTTAGGGAAGATAACTATCCGTTATCCGGCCGGAATTAACACAGTAATCCTATCTCTTATATATAGTTCAAAAAACTTTTGCCCACCGTCCTTATTAGTCTGCCGGATCATCCGCCCTCCCTAATATATATATTATATTAGGATGCCCCGGAGAGTAATGAAAATTTAATCCGGCCTGGAGCCGGAGTTCCGGCCGGAGAATGAAATTTCCATTAATGCTTTATATACAGTATATATATAGATATATATTATTATATATATATATATATACGGCGATCATGGATATAATATTATACTATATAATATATATATATATATATATATATTAATATATATATATATATATACCATATATATATCTTTTACACAATTTTATCTAAAAAATATTAAGAAAATTCAGATTTAATTTTCAATCTGGATATTATGTCTTCTCTAGTTGTTGGATTACGTTTAAGATTAATAAGAACGATAACTAGTTAAAGCTAATGTCTTTTGTGGGCTGACTAGGAATTACATTACTATCAGAGGAAACCCAAAGAAAGGTTCAAAAATATTATAGCACAAAACCTTTGACGGCATATCTTGGAAAAGAACATAATAAAACCACATATTCCCAAACAAAAGTTTCATCTGAATCTTCAAGAAGAAAGGTGGCCGAAAAAAGAAAAACATGATGATATCACAGAAACAGCAGATTATGATCCATGTCCATCCATATTATCAACTTCTACCTCTATTAAAAAAGATGTCTTCAGCCATACACTGTTTGTTGTGATACTGAGGAAAACAAAGATTTTGGCACCATTAATCGATAGAAAAAGCACCGAAATTCATTTCAAAATTGGGGAAATGATTGCTGGGGACAATCTGCCATTTTCTTTGTAAAGAAATTGGATTTAATGGAATTAATAAAATCACGCTTTATGCCACAAATATAACATATCATCAAGGAGATACTTTTCAGAAAAGATTATCCCAAACAATATATTAAAAGGGTAAAGAACAAACAATAACACTTCAGCTGCAAGACAATTCAAGCAATATCCATTAACATCATATATGATTGGACGTGCCATTAATAACAATGAAAAGCTTATAAGTACGTCAGGCATTGAATATATAAGATTTTCAAAGGAAGAGGCTGGAACATTACAAATCAGGTAGTTTAGTGCTTCTCATTCTGCAGACAATATATGTCTAAAAAGTGAGGAAAATACTTAAGAGCTGCGATTTAAAGAAAGAAAAATATTCATGTTGTCCCTAACAGATAATTGCACCAAACATTACAAAAGGTATATGAGAGCGACAGGTTTTATAAATGAGGCATGTTTTATTCATTCCTTACAGCTATTAAGTAAGTAATACATGATGCTATATTCTCTCAAAAATTCAATTAAAAGATTAATAACTTTATGTGGAAAATTGTAGGTCATTTTGGTAGATCACCAATTGCTACAACTAAGTTAACTGAAATTCAAAAAACTCAAAATTTGCCAATACACAAGCTTATCCAAGATGTGGAAACAAGATGGAATTCATCATATTATAGGCTGCAACAGATCATAGTAGAGCAAAAGAATTGCACATTATACCATTCTTTAAACTTCGAAAACAATCTAGAAATCTTAAATTCAAATCACTGGAAGCTAATGGAGAATATAATTAGATTGCTACAACCATTGAAGAATTAACTAAAAGAACGAGTGATGATGATGTAGATCTTATTCTGTTGTGTAATACCTGCAGTTAATGCAGTTAATACAAAAATATTTAGCCAAAACTTGGAAGGGATTTAGCAGTGTAAAAAACTATGAAAGAGTAAACTTTTAAGTTCTGTTACTGAATGTTTTGTACCATGTAAAGAGAAGAAACTTATTTACTTGCAACAGACCCATTTCTATCCACAATACAACATATGCTCACTTGAGATATATTGAGTCAGCAAATAAATTAAAATTATGCTCAAAGAAGAAGTAAAACTTTTCATAAAAATAGCTAAAGAAAGTATTACATTAAGTTCAGATTCTGATGAACAAATGATGATCAAAAATGATCAGTCTCATACAGATGGCTACGATGAAGGATCTTGAAAATGAAACGGCACACATTGAGGAGGAAACGCATTCAATTTTCTGGAAGTGCTTTTGATGACATGCACAAAAAAAATAAAAATCGTTAGAAGAAAATGAAGAATATTCAGATATAATCAAACCAAATGGAACTGATCAAAAGAAAAAAGTAAAATGCAAACGTAGAAGCAGCAGTGAGAAAAACAACATGAATTAGAAGAATACTATTCAAACTACTGTGGATAACTATTTTGCAGCACCACTTATGGAACGAAAATCGGATGCTGATCCACTGTTATGCGTGAAAGAAAGAAAAGCTCTTTATCCTATTGCATCTTACCTGAACTAGCTAGAAATATCTCTCTGCTCCACCTTCAAGTGTACTTAGCGAGAGAATGTTTAGCAGTAAATATTGTATTAAAGTCAAAGGAATTGTCTTTCTCCACACTAGCTGATCAGCATCGGGTTGTCTTCATATAATTAAGAGGCATTTGATTTAAATAATTAGAGAATGGTACCTAAATAGCAAGTGCATAAGCTATTTAACTTCCTTTCACTTGACTTTGTGACTTTATAACAATATAATTTAAGTTTTCTTCAAAAAATTCGTAGTGAAAACTCTAATTACAGTATCATAACAGTGGGTACATTGCACTTTATATTAATAGTATAATTATACTAAGATATAATAAGTATATATATATATATATAATATATATATTATCTATATATATACATTACTATATCATATATTCATATATATATATATCTATTATATACTATTATATTAGTATATATATCTATAGTTTCAAATGTTAGTTTGTTAAAACTTTAAAAAATGTTTTTAATAATTAAAGATTAAGGATATATATCAAAATTTTTTAGTCTTTTGGTTAGATATGGCATGTAGTTTAAAGTTCTTTTACCAATTCATTTACCTATTTTGAATGCATTTTTAAAGCCTAGATTGATCAAAAGGTAATTTTTAAGGTAGTCATTTTGGATATCAAACCCTTTTAAGTTGTTTATCCAAAATAACTTAGTCCAATTTAGTAAATGGGTGACATAAGGCCTAAATATTATTAATATTATTACTAGTATTATTATCATTAGTTAATAGTTTGACTTAATATTATCAATACAACGAAAAATATTAAAATAATTTTTTTTTACACTTTTGTATGAATCAGTTCTTCTTAAATAAATTTAATTTATTAAATGTCTCATATTACTTTCAATGAATTATTAACTATTTTATTTTTCAAAACTACCCTTTTAAAAAGATAGGTCTCCGGCCGGAGAAGCCGGAGTAGTGGTCTCCGGCCGGAGCCGGAGATCTATTAAAAGGCCGGAAATCTTTAAAAAGGCCGGAACCGGAGATCCGGTACATCCCTATACGGTACGTATATATATATATATTAACTATATATATATATATAATATATATACTAATATATATATTATATATAGTAATATATATATTAACTATAATATATATTATGATATATATATATATATTATATAATATATATATATATATAATTATATAGTATATTATATAAATATATATATATATATAGGGCGTGAAAAGTGATAGGGAATCTTTGTAAGACAAGAGCATGCATTTCATAGAGGGTATGCAACCTGGACAAGCTATTGCCGTTCTCATGAGCCATACACCTCAATCATCTGTGAATCCTTTCTTACTTTCATACGTATGTATTGTATCAAAATTTTTAATTTTCGTTTGCATCTCTTTCCTTCGGGAGAAACAGACGCCAGAACGAGAGTCTCAGTTCAGCCCTCACACGAGAGGGTGTATTACTCCATCGGAGTATTCTGGAGAGCCTAATTTGCGAGAGGGTGCCCCTACAGAAATGTGAGATTCAACAAAGGCCGGCAGGATCTATTCTAGGATAGGAAATTAGCTGCATTTTATCTTATTATGTTAGTCTGTTAAATCATAAGTAGTGCTAACGTTTGATATATGGCCCATCCATTACTTATCCATTGTTATGAAAATCATCCTTTGTATTGTTATCTAACTATCACACAAATAAACCAACTACGAGAAAAGTGCTCTAATTAATCCCCCCTTCCTATGACTGTCGAAGTGATTTCGGCCTAGACGTCATTTTGGTGAACCCGGAGCGACAGGGGGCAAAACCCCCTAATTGGAGTCAGATACATTAATAATTGAACAAAAAAAAAAAAAAAAAAAAAAACATCCGGGTAGCTTTCTCGTCATTCAGTGCTAGATAGTGATAGTTGATAAAGTGATAAATTATGTTGAGCAAAATTAATAACGTGAAAGGAAAAAGCTCCTATAATCATTAAATAAGGAAAGAAAGTCGTTATTACTTCGCAAAGCGAAAATTCAAATTCAAGCGCTCGAAATTAGGGCTTAAAAGCAACGCCTTAAGCTGACTCAAAGTCTACAGAAAACATTGATCCCAAACAAAAAAGTCATCGAGTTTTCGAACAAACGAAGCCAACGGTGCAGCAAAAAAAGGAGGAAATTCTCCATATTGGCTTGATGTTCCATTAGATCAACTCCGTGGAGAAGGCGGGAGAACATCTGGGTTTGCCCGTGAAAGCAACCAACAGCCAAATTACGAACAGAATGGGAACTCTGTGAACTCTGTACGAAGCAGAACCGACACGAGAGACACAGACTCCACTTACCCACCGATCAACGCGCGCGATCAAGAGCGCAAACATGAAGCTGAACACAGCAGTAAAAGCCAACGGTCACGCCACCTGGCGGACACACTCTACCAGCTCACAAATTAGAAAATAAAAAGAAAAACAAAGAACAGGAGTCGGCAACAACCAAATCCTCCTCACACTTCGAAAAATTACTTTAAAAAAATTCAAAAGCAAAACTTCGTAGTGCAAAATAAATATTTCAAGGAATTAAATAAAAACAATTTTAAATCGAGAAATCAAAAAGTAGTTCAAGAGAATTATTACTTACTACTTACTACCACTACTACTAAATCAAGAATCTAATAATAATAATATAATAATAATTAATAAATAATAATAATATAATAATAATAATAAAATAATAATATAATAAATAATAATATAATAATAATAGAAAGGTAAAAATAAAAATAATAAAAATAAACAATAGTGATAAAAATACAAACGATGAAAAATGACAAGAAAATGAAAAAAAAATGTGATTCTTAAAAATTATTTATAAATTGTGATACTATGAAAAGACACCCGTAAATCTATTGTAAATGGCTTAGCCTGCGCCATCTTGCTTTAAAAATAACAACCAAAATTCCAATAAAAATGATCGAGTTAAAAACATTACGAATAGTACAATGCTATATTAAAAATAAAGCCGAAATCGGAAAATTGTCAATTAAAGGTTTCCAAAAATTGGTAAGGTGTTTTATCTTATATTTCTATTGTCTATTGTTGTATGAAAATTATACATTTCTTTATATGTGAAAATTATTATAGGATATTCCTGAAAAGATTTTCTTGTAGCTAAAAATTTCAAATAACCAATGACTCCCACCGTTGAGTTGCCATCGATCGCTAGATAAAATAAATATGCAAAACACCCAAAATATTATTTAATACAGATCAAAATAAGTAAACAATAAATTTAAAATGAAAATTACTTCAATTTAGTTCATAATTCAATTAATTTAAAGACGTGTTGCTAAGCATAATATCAAAAGAAAGTTTAAAAAGAAAATTTTTTTATTTATGTATCTGATGACGGAAGAATGTCGGTGGGAATTTTCATGGAGGCCGTTCGACCAACAAAGACTGACGAGTCATATGTTGGAAAAGTCGGTCTGTAACAAAATTTTAAGCCGATATTTCTTACGTTATGATATACGAAGTAAACAGGATATTTTCGAACAAAGTAGAGGAAAATTGCGGAGACAAGGACACTGAAATTCCAAAGTCATGAATTTGGAAAACAGAGTTACCATTGTTTCCAAAAATTTGAATCTCTTTTCGTGATATCGTGTCCGTTTTCAATAAATCTCAGTCCATCATGAGAGTCTTAAAAATTCATTAAAAATAAAATAATAAATTATCATCAAAAATAACTATTATGTTGAATGATTGCGATCTTATTAAAAAACAAAAAAAAAAAAAAAAAAAAAAAAAAAGAAAAAAGGTTTTCGAATGAGGTGGAAGTTTGCCTGAAAAACATGTAATTCATTTTAATTGCCTGTTCAAAAATGTAAAAGTTCAGGAAAAGAGACCTCTTTTGGTACGAACCCACGAACGATAGAAAAACGAATTAGAATGGCATACAAATGTTTTTAAAAATATATTGTATATTAATTTCAAGCAACCAGATATTTTTTTTTATATATCTTTCTGATATTTCTGATACCTTTCGGATTTTATCTTTTCTTTTAGAGAAAATTATATATTTTTTGTTTCGTCAATGATTTATAAAAAATTGTTTAAAATAAACATTTTATCATGTCTTTAAAACCACTTTCGAAACATTATAATTGTTCATATAAAAGCTAGCGAGCGCTATAGCGTAGGGAACAGACGAAAATTGCTGAAACTGTATAGCGAGAGGCACTCGTGAAAATTGTATTAAATTGTATAATCCAAATTAGTTCGCATGATAATATAAGACTCCTTCCATTACCTAAATTGAAACAAGATAACACGATATTCATAAAATTTTCTCTTGTAAATATTAAAATATCAGAAATAAATTAAGAATGTAAGCATCTACGAAGAAAAGAAAATAATTGACCATCAAAAGGCAACACTCTCGCTATTTAAAAGGACAAACGTTCCTTCAAAACTCAACCAAAATCTCTCCTTGTCCGTCACCCAGTAAGCGCCCTCTATTGGGCAACAACAACAACAACAACAGTTCTCATACGGACCCTATGATTGGTCCTCCCATCAGCCAACTGACCAATCAGAGCAAAGCTTCCAAACGACATTCAAATGGAACATCCAAAATAAAACTGATAATGATACATAGGAAGAAAAAGGATAGGAATATCATTTTGATGATTGCTTTTCAAAGAAAGACTTGCAAATGTGAATTACTGGATCCTGAATGCATTTGAAAGAAAACAAAAGGTTAATGCGAAGTCACCGGAAAGGATCCTTAAAAATTCTCTTAAATAACTGATGGAAACATTAATCTCGCCTTTGAGAGTGTGACACTGAAGAGTAAATGCAAAACGAGAAAAACGAAGACGACCAAAAAGAGTTAGAAAGTTGAAAAAAATACGGATGAACCAAGTATTACTGACGAAGAATTTACCTGTGTAATTTATAACCTGTCGTATACGAGCCCATATTTTATGAAGTTTTCTTCTCCCTTTTTACTAATTAGTGCTACTGTCTTTCCTCCCTCGTTTCTCCAAGCATGTTAGTTATTGAAATCAGCTCAGAAAGGCGTTTTTGGGAAAGACTGTTTGAAACTATCACAAACACACGCGTCACGTATGTTTGGAGGCAGTCAAATTTTTGAATTTCGACTACCCGGTGCAACATTTGCCATCGCAACTCGCACACACGATCCGGCTAGTGCCTATGGATCACGGGAAAGTCCGAGGGGATCACCCTCACGCGCACTCGTCAGACGCCCCCTTGTTGGAACGAACACAACGCCGTTTAACCTACACACCACCGGCGCTGGGCCGATCGCTAAATTTTTTTTTTAATTTGCCATTTTTTTTAAAAAATTTGCTCCCAGGCACATCTCCAGCCAGGAAGCAGAGCATCACCTAGAAAGAGACGTCAGCGCCCCGCAAACTCACGACACTGCCCTCGCTCGCTCTACGGAAGCCATATGCCGACCCCCGCACAACAACGCATACCCGTCTGAACATCTAGCCATAACCACTTAATCAAAACACCCTGCGAACCAGACATCGTTACACCTGACTCCGGTCTGTGACCAAGGTCTGAGGGTGAAAATTGATAGGGAATCTTTGTTGAAAGACAAGAGCAGCATTTCTATTAGGAGGGTAGTTGCCAAACGCTGAAGAGGCTATTGCCGGGTCTCATTGCATTACACTTCAATCTCTGTGAATTCCCTTCATACTTTCAACCGTGATGTATTGTATCAAATTTTAATCGTTTGGCATCTCTTTCCCCTTCGGGAGAAACAGACGCCAGAACGAGAGTCTCAGTTCAGCCCTCACACGAGAAGGGTGTATTACTCCACCGAGAGTATTGTGGAGAGCCTCATAGCGGGAGGTGCCCTAACAGAAATTGTAATTCAACCAAAGCCGGCAGTCTTATTTAGGATAGGGAAATTAGTGCATTATCTTATTAAGTTAGTCTGTGCTAATCATAATAGTGCTAACGTGATATATGCCATTCCATTACTTATCCATTGTTAATGAAATCAGCCTTTGTATTGTTATCTAACTATCACAATAAGCACCTACGAGGAACAAGTGCGTAATTACGCCCTTCGCTATGACTGCGAAGTGATTTCGGCCTAATATATATATATACTTATTATATAATATATATATATAAGATAATATATATATATATATATATAATATATATTATATATATTATAATAATATAGATATAATATATATATATATATATATATATATAATTATTGGTTTTTCAAAATTGCTGTAATAATTTTATTATTTACTTCTGCGAATTTGTTTTTTGATGTGTTGTCTCCGCTGTAATATCAACGGGTTACGCCTCCGTGATGATTTAACAGCTTTGGCAGCCGCGAAATGCTATCAGGACATAGTGAAAGTTTTAGCGGAGATAATTCAGAAAATCCGGCGTTATTAAAAGCACAAAATCTAATTGACTTTAAGCTAATATGAAGAAAACGAAAACACATTAAAAACTTATTAAAAAAAATAATATAATACATAGTAATTAGTAATTTACACTCATTATCTATCGATGGATGTATTTTTTTTCAGTTTTCTACTACCTAAACCGCTTAAAAAAACGTCGGCTGCAGACATATAAGCGTTCATAAGGTTTAATCTTCGCCTAAGATTTAGGGGGCAAGTGCCCCCCCCTGCCTCGCCCATATAGATATATAATAGATATATATATAGATATATATATATATAGTATATAAATATGATATTATTATGCAAACTATATAATATATAAGTATATAACTATATAATATATATATATAAATTATAACTATTAATTGCAAAATAATAAAATTTGAACTGATTGCGCGACCATAAAATTTTCGAGTCAAATATTTGAGAAAGTAAAATCGCGGAACATTTTCGATTGCATGTTACTGTCGTTGCAACGATTACAGTAGTTATTGTAGTTGTAGTTACCCCTTGGTGATGGAGCAGTTAGTTCCTTTTACAGATGTATGTCGTTCAACATCTGTGTAGTATATAAACTAGAAGAAAAAAAAAAAAACTAGAAGCCCCTATTTTGTAAATCTGCTGTTTTTTCTATCTTTTATCTGTCAATTACTTTCGATTCTTCGGAGTAAAATTACAGTACGAGATAGAAATAAAATATTTTAAAGAAACCGTTTCTCTCTAAAATATTTATATATTCTTAGAGTTTAACAACCTCCTACAAAATTTCTTTTATTATTATTATTATTATTATTATTATTATTATTATTATTATTATTATTATTATTATTATTATTATTATTATTATTATTATTATTATTATTTTTTTTATTATATTATTAAATATTATTTAATTATTATTATTATTATTGATATATTGATTATTATTTATTTTATTGATTATTATTATTATTATTATTATTATTATTATTATCTATTATTATTAATTATTATTTATCATGTTTGTAGTTATGTGCTTCTAGTATAATATTTATTGTTATTGTTATAATTATTATTATGATTATAATAATTGTCATTATTATTGTGGTTTATGTTCCTAATTCGATAATAGTTTTTTTTTTATCTAAACCGAGTTCTGAACATATAATTTTATTACACCGAATAACTTTTTTCACTCGTATTTTCCGATATCAAAATTTTCGTTTCGTTGAAGGGCGATAGTTCTTATTTGCAGCAGTATATTAAGAAGGATCATTAATTATAATAATAATAATAATAATAATAATAATAATAATAATAATAATAATAATAATAAAATAATAATTTTTTTTTTTTTTTTTTTTATAATAAAAATAATAATAATAATAATAATAATAATAATAATAATAATAATAATAATAATAATAATAATAATAATAATAATAATAATAATAATAATAATAATAATAATAATAATAATAATAATAATAATAAGATTCATGCTGCCTATCAAACACCTGCGCGGAATAATAATAATAATCTTTATTTCCGGTTTAACCCTAATCTCACTCGGAAATGGAAGCGGCAAAAGGGCGTAACCCAATTATTTCAGCTTCGCTCTCGGGGAGAGGTACCCCCTAATATCAACCTAGAGACTTGAAAACTCGCAGGTAATCAGTTTAATATACCAATAGAACATATAAAAAGTTTCAGCACGATAGCTCTACTCCTTCATCCCTAGAAAAGTGTAAGCTGCTCATATAATATAATAGGTAGGACACACCTCCACTCTTTTTCATTCTCCATTACTCTAACACCATCCCTTGTCACCCCACTCCCCCTCTGATTCTTTCAAAACCCAATCCATATATATATATATATATATATATATATATTTTTATTACATACATATATATATATATAGGCACATAATTTATATACATATTATATTTGATAATATTATATGTAAAACTTGTATATATATAATATATAAACACATATATATTATATAATTAATATCTATATATTATATATAGTAATATATATATAATAGTATATATAATATTAATATATAATATATATATATATATTTATATATACACCGTATATAGTATTATAGATACATATATTATATATATAATTATATATATATTACTATATATATAATATACTATATAATATATATATATACTATATATATATATATATATATACCGTATATTATATATATATATACATATATATCTATATATACTATATATATATATATATATTATATATATATATATACTTCGTATATATAATATATATATAGTATATATATATATATATATATATATATATATATATATTACGTTAATATATGATTATATATATCATATATTTATTATATACCGATATATATATATATATATATAGTATATATATATATATATATTAAGTAATACTATATATAGTATATATAATATATAACATAATAATATAATATATCATTATGTATTATATTATATATATATATATTTATATATATATATATATTATATAATATATAAATATATATATATATAAAATAATATATTATATATATTTATATAATATATTATATATATAATATATATAGTATACACCGTATAGTTATAATATATACTAGTATATATAATATATACTTATATATACCTATATATATATCATATATATATTTATCATTATATTATATTATAGGTACTATATATATATATATTATTGTTTTTGTTTATTATATTGATTTTATGATTGGTGTTGATTGTATAGTATGCGGGGGGTATATAGTTAGTGTGACTGTATATTTATGGTTATAGATTAGGGGTTATATATATTTTATTATTTATGTTTAATAATTTTATTAAATAAATATATATATATATATATATAATATTATATATATAATATATATATATTTAATATATACGTATATATATATGTATTATATATATATATACGGTATATATAATATAGTAATATAATATATATATATATATATATATATATAATATAATATATATATATAATATAATACCCTATAGTATACTATATAATTAGATGGCCGGATATCCGGACAACTATTCCGGGTATATCCGCCTATGCCGGCAAGTGTTTGACTATCCGGTATCGGCCGGATATCATCGTTATCCGGATCGGATAACCGGATAAATTACTTCACCTAGTAGTGCTTCCTCAGTCTGGGAAACTATTTCAAAATAATTGATAATATTATATATATATATATATTTATATAATTATATACTATATATATATATATATATATATAATATATACTATATTATATAATAATATATTAAAATATATATATTATATATAATATATATATATATATGATATATATACTATATACTTGTTTAACTTTGAATGGGACCAATGGTAGTATTATTTTATCATCATTATGTTGACCTGAATACAAGCTGCGTTTCAGAAGTCGAGTTGCAGCCCATGTGCAAAATCGACCCGGAAACGCTTCGAATTTGAAAAAATCACAATTAACCAATCTGAGAACAGGAATTTGAGTACCTGGAAACGGCCGAGCGCGCCCGTCCGGATCAGCTGGCAGATTTGTAAAAAAATACTTCTGTACTTATTATGATCTATTTTAATGAAATGAAACAATATTTAAAGTATCCTAATATAAAAGTTAACTAATTATTAAAACTTTTTGTCAAGCTATTTCCGACACATGTTTTGTAAAAAAAAGATTGTTTGTAAACAAAGTATCCTTGCGCAGCCCGCCCGTTATTAATTCCGAAATCGAGGATTTAACAAACGGGTGCGCATGACTGTGACGTTAGAAGGCGCAAACGGGCTCTGAAACTGATGCATGTGCGCCCTGTCTGTGCCGCCCGGGCCTGCAGTCGGGCAATCTGGAAAAGCGAGCTATAATTTATTGAAATTTAGATGTGGGTGACACGCTATAAATTATGCGTTAAAAATATGATATTAAATAATTTTATATAATATATTTATAAAATATTAAAAATATATGCGTAAGAAAAATATGATATTTATAATGAATTAAGCTACCAAGACGCATGTTAATGCAATTTTTCCACCACAATTCTTATTCTCACGTTTAAGTATTGTAATACTAAATAGTAAATTACCACGGTTTATGTTTAACGATGTTTAAGTTATGCATATTTCTAGATTTTTTATAAAAGTAAGAAATATATAATTAAATAAATACACGAATTGATAATTTCAAAGAGTTACCCATCTTCGAGTGATTAAAAATATAAAAAATCAGAGCAAATGTCAGGCCAAAAATGGTACAAAAATGCATGTGCGATAATAAATATACCTCTGCTATTAAGAAAAAGTGGTGCTACGAACAAATGGTCAATATATTTTATAAACTTTATAAGACAAATCGAGAACTAAATATTATCGATATGAGAATCGTCGCAGTAATAGTAACACTCGATTATCATTTTAATAAATTGATAAATTTTACATCAAAAATTAAAAGAAACCGGTTAAAACATTTTGCCTTTGCCAGAAAAAAAAAATAAATAAATAAAAAAAAAACAGTTTTTCGTGTTGCTATCAAACGTACAAAAGATGGCCAACGCTGTAAAATGATATTAGGGCATAGGCATTCCGCTTAACTTCAAATTCAAACAAACATTTTTCAAATTATCCAATCGCATACTCAAATTATTTTGGTATTCCGCAATGGGGAATTGCGGACCTAAATTGCGGAACGCCAAAATTGATTATAAATATATATTATTATATTATATATTATATATATATTATATTATAAAGATTATATATATATATATACATATTATATATATACTATATATATACTATATATATATATATAGTATACTAGTATTATATATAATGTCAGCCTCCAATAGCTTTCCCCTGTAGTAAAAAATATGATAGCTACGTAAAAACTGAAAACATTTTTGAAATCAGCGCACATTGTAAGGAGAAAATGAAGAAGAAATAAAATAAAGTCGAATAAAAAAAATAATAAAAATAATAAATAGGTTTCATATTACGATAATTCTCTCGTTCCCCCAAATTTTTCCGCGTTCCACAGTCATGAGTCCCCCAATATTTTTTTTTCAATTAATGCGAGCACACCACACACACACACACACACACACACACACTCTATGTAGATAGAGAGAGCGACAATTAATTTTTTTTTTGTGACCGAGCATACCTAACCAAACGCATAACCTGAACTAAGCATCGTTATTTTAAATTTAAATTAATTAATTTTACACTATTTTTAAAGTTTTCCCCAAAAATTGAAAAAAATATAAAGAAAACGTTTATTTATTGGTCACTATTCATGTTTAAATTTTTGAGCTTTTCATTTACTAACTTATTTTGTTGGATTATTTATTCAAATTAATAATTATTAATTTTTTGTTCGTTTTTATTCCAGTTTATGCTGAATTAAAAAAATGTATTTTAACGTTTTTATTGTTAGATATGGTGCATTTTTTAGATACAGGGCCCACCTAATCTGGAGACTGGATATATATTATATTATATATAACTATATATGATAATATATATATAGTATATATATAATATATATAGATTATAGTAATATATTAATATACTATATATATATATATATATATATTAGATATATAGTATATATATATATAATATATATAATATATATATACTATATATATTATATATCCCGGTTATATCGTCGGGCGGGGTGGCGTGGGCCACTTTAGGTTTAACTTCGTCTCCCCACTTTCCCTTAATACACTTTTGAATTTTTGTTCCTGAATCAAAGCCCGTATAGTAGGTTCAATAAGCACACAAAAAAATAATATGTAATTCTAATAATCATAGTTCTATTTTTTAAAGTTTAAATAAAGCTCGTTTAGACTCACCTTGAAGGGGTGAATCGACCACCATTGTGGGGTGAATTGGGTCATCTTTTTAAATTCCTCTTTTACGTATTCATTCAAATTTTATTTTTTAATTTTTACTTAATATAGTAATTGTTTATTATATTAAAATTAGTAAAAAGTAAATTAAAATTTCAATACATGATAAATAAAATAAGAATAAAAATGTGGTGCCCAATTCACCCCATCGTGCGACAAATTTTGACACTTTTTTGAATTTGTTATTTTCCATATAAAATTTCATTTTTTAATTTAATTGGTAGCTTAATATAAGTAACTGTTTTTTTATATTTAGATTAGCACTTATAATAAAAAATGTTCAATAATAATAGCTAACATAAACATATTTTATGTGGTGGGCCAATTCACCCCATCATCAAATTTTATGAAGGCGGTGAAGTCGGGCCAAGTTTAGGCCAAGCGATTTTAACCCACTATGCTCTGTTGGGAACAAAAATTTACTGCAGTTAAAAGCATAACATTACTCAACTGTAGCTACACTGGAAAGATAAGTGAAAAAAAATCTGTTCTTAAACTTTCTCATTGTTATAACAAAGTTGAAGAATAACTCAACATTTTTAAAAGTTGAAATATCTATTTAAGGATTATTTTAATAGACTAATATATTAGATTTTTTAAAATATAGAAAACTCCTAAGAATTAAAGATAATCTAATAAAACTTGTAGTACTAACTACCGCGTGGCTATTTAATGAGCAAAAATTTTTTTTTTATTTTTTTTTATTTACAGTCACCCGCTCGACGCTATATGAACAGCACTATCCGATATCCGACCGGATATCCGCCGGATATCCGGTAATCCGGTTTTAACTTCCAGGCCGCATATCCGGTATCCGGCTATCCGGCTAATTCACTATCCGCCCATCCCTGATATATATTGTATATATATATATAATATACTATTATATATAGTATAATATATATGAGTATATATATAATATATATATATATATATTATATATATGATATATATATATATATATATATATACATATATATAATATAATATGATATATATATTACCTATATATATGTAATATATATTTATATATATATATATATATATATAAATATATATAGTTATATATACATATTACATATATTATATATATATGAATATATAATATATATAATAATATGTGTGTGTGTGTATATATATATTATGAATTATATATATTATATATATATAGTATATATATATATATATATTATATAATATATAATATATATATATATAATATATTATATAGATATACATATACTATATATTTGATTATATATGATATATATGATTATATTATATATATATTATAGTATTATATATATTTAATACTATAATGTATATAGTATATATATAACGGTATATAATACATAGTATATAATTATATAATATTTATATTATTATATATATATATTATATATATTGTGTGTGGTGTATATATATATATACTATATATTACTATATATATATAATAACTATATAATATAATATATATATACTATATAAATATATATATATAATATATATTATATAGTATAATATATATATATATATATTATATATATATTATATTATATATATATAGTATGATATATACTAATATATATAGATATCATATATAATATATATATATAAATATATATATATGTATATAGTATATATATATATATAGTATATTATTATATACTATATCGCTAATATAGATGTGCACTGTTAGTCAAGGACAAAGTATATATTATATAGGTATATATAGTGTATTATTTGTAGTATTGGAAGAAGGTTAAAGATAATTTTATAGAATATTTCTAGGGAAATTATTAGGATTTGGCTATGAAAGATAAAAGGTATATAAATGATAGAGGAGAAGATAGAACATAGTAAATATAGATTGAATAATTGAGGAAATGGAATGAGACGGCTATTGTAGTAGGTCTTTGAGAGAGAAATAAATAGAAAGGATATGATATTAGTTAGCTGGAGTAAGGAGATCTGTCATCAAAATAGATTAAGATATAAGTTAATTGTTTTATATATATAAAATATAATTCTTGATATATATATACGACTATATATATGTGTACCACTCAAGGGTTATATGTATGGGGTGAAACCGTAGGTGGTATATGATCTCATATCTAGGAAATAAGTGAGGAAGTCATTTGGTATAAAAATAAGGGTATAATTGAGCTGATATTTGTGGGTAGTATGTAAAGTACAGAAAGGGGAAGGGATAGGTAGAATTAAGTATGTATATGTATGAGGGATAGAGTGTAGATTGTGAAGAATGGTATTATGTAGTGCAATGAAGCGGATAGAAAGTATAATTGTTAATGTAATGATGTAGGCAACTTTATGAGAATGGAGGACAAAGATTTAGTAAGAAGATTATATTGTGAAGTAATGGGAGAGTGATAGATAGTGAGAAGAGAGAGGAATAGTGAGGTAGACATATAATGAAGTGAAGGTGGTATGGATTGAATATAAAGGAGTATTAGTTGAGGAGGAGTAATGGGGGAGGATATGAAGGGTTTATATGATGTTGTACAGTATACATATTTAGTATAGATAGAGGGGTAGCACAATATGGGTGAGCGAGGGGGAGTTGATAGACTTATATACTGATTATATATATATTTCATAGTATAATATAGTATAATATAGAAGTATATTCATAATAGACATATACTAGGTATATACTATTAGAGTTGATTTTAAGAGTAGGTAGTATAATACTTATCGTTATGACGTACAACGCACTATTAACACCCGAGTCCTGCTATATATAATACGGATGACAATAAGTGTTACTATATATATATAATATATATATAGTAATATATCTATATTAATATATGTTATTATCGTATGTTTATATATTTATAACAATTAAATAATATATTATAATTAATAATTAATATAATATATATATATTATATTATTATATATTAATATATATATATATATATATATATATATATAATTAAATAATATATAATAGTATATTAAGTATAGATCATTCCCAGTCATCTTACCCTAAAGATAAATTTGAAGGGAAATTGTAAACAAGAGAGATAAATAAAATATCCCGTGATTACTTTTTATTGGATTTAGTACTTAATATACCTATTATAAAAAACAAACAATACATTAATTAAATGTTATGTTATTAAACTGGTTCAGCCATCTGTCAAATATATTTCTATAATACATTATTATTATTATTATTATATTATTATTATTAATATATATATAGGTTATATATATATATATATATAGTTATATATATCATATATATTAATATTAGATATATAATATATAATTATATAAATATTATTATTATATATATTAATATAATATATAGGTATATATATATATATATTAAAAGATAATATATATATATATATATATTAATGATATATTATATATCATATTTATATTATAATTTATATAGATTAATATTATAATATATCTCATAACTTAACTAAACTAGCTATCAGGTGAAAAGGTAAAATGACATTATGTATTGCGAATATCCTGTTAAAATTATTTATCGAGTTGAGAATAATCTTTATAAGAAAAAAATAAGAATAAAAATAAAAAAAAATAAAAAAAAAAAATAAATAAAAAATCAAAATAAAAAACTACAATAGCTAATACAGGGAAAGGAATACATTTTTGGAATCTATGTAAAATTTAATTTAGAAAATGTAATAAAAAAATAATATATATATAAAAAAATAAATAAAATATATATTGACATATTATGAAAGTTATGAAGGAAGAGAATGAGAGCTCGAGTCGCGAAGAGATCAGAGTATTTACTAATTAGTTACCCGGAATATTTAGATTTTATGCAGAAACTTTTGTCAATAGGATATTTACTCTGTCAATGTGGATCTAGCTAGTGTAGGGCTCACACGGAATTTATAAAGTTTTCTGTGTATAGGTCGAATTTTAATCCAAACTAACCCGTCTAGGGGAGGGGCGGAGAACCCCGCACACCTACTATTAATAAAAAGGAGAGGGGTTTACAGAGAAAGACAACCTCCCGCGAGCGGCGACGAGTGAGCCCAACCCGTTATGTTCCCGGATATGGCCACGACCCCGACTCCTGCCATCGCTGCCATATATCATGAATCCACAATTAAAAAAAAGAACAAAAAACAATAATTTACTAATATCTATTTAACAGAAACATCAGTATTTGCGTTTCAACCGTTTAAAAATTCCATCATTATATAGAGGCTAGATATATACAATATTGAGCTTAACATTGGAGATAACAATTAGAGTTCATCTTTTCATATTGTGAGGTATCTTATTCACTCTTATCTAATTACTGAACTATTTTTATATATTATTATTATTATATTACTCGATTATTAATTATTATTATTATTAATTCTCACTCTGATATTTACCATTGATATATATTATAACATTAATATTAATATTTTTTGATACATTAAAGTATTCAAACAATGAATTCAATAAGAAAACATTATTAATTATGAAAATCTTTTGCCGATCATATTTCATGATAGTAGAAATTTATTATTTTATTAATATTATTAATTAATTATTATTATTATTTTAATTTATTGTTTGTTTTGATTTAATATGTTATTTTTATGTATAATAATTTATTGTCATTATTGTTGATAATTATTATTATGAATATTTTATTAATGTTATTGTCATTATAATATATTGTATTAATGTTCCTAATTCGATAATAGTTTTTTTTTTTATCATAAATCAAAATTCATAATGAATATTAATATATTTTATTACACCAGAGCTCATTGGTTTGCAAGTCGGAGTACTCTATTTTTGACCAATTTTAGATGAACCATCCAATACCTGCTCCTTTTGTGAGCTGACCTTGATCTCTTTATTGCTATTGACCTGAACTGTACCTTTGACCATTTTAATTTGTAGCCTCATAAATTTTGAACTATTATGAATCCTGTACCTTTTAATTAATGTCGCTCGATTGACCTTATTTTCGACCAACCCCTATTGATCTTTCCATGCTGCGTAACATTTTATTTGATCCACTCAAGTTGATTTTTTGGCAACCCTAATTTTGGTTGAATTGAATTATTATTTTATTTACCCCCATCTAATGTCTGCAACCTCATTAATTTTCTAATATTTTTGCCTAATCCCTTCTAAGTAAGGTGTGTGTTACGCTAGACTGGAGAGTGCGAATGCCTATCCGTCTATCAGTTAATATATTTAACCCACTCTTTATTTATTACTCCCTCCCTCGTCCTAATTAAATTTTTTTTTCTCTCAGGCCATTGGGTTCAATTATTTGCCACAAGTTGTGTATTTTATTGTCATTCTGTCTAAGGGGCTTAGCCCTTTTGTGCTGAGCTGTAAACTCATTTCTTAACCTTATGTATTATTTGTATTTCTAAATTCCGCAGCTACATCCGCGAGGTGGCGTACCCGGCTATCTCCGATCGCGTCGTCTCACTGACTTCAGCCCGCCAGTCGTTTATTATTTCTTGATCTCCCTCCACGTTTTATCTATTACTCTCCAGTGCGTTTCCCCATCCCACGATCTTGATACCGTGGTATTTCATACATATTCTCTGTACGTCGATCCTTATGTGTTACCCTTCATCTCTACTCTATTTGATCCTCCGTGTATCACGCTCTTAGTCCTACTTTCTCTCATCCATTCCCAAGTGCTACACACAATCTACACACACACACACACCAACACACATCACATATCACCCACTACTCAAACATCTAACTTCACTCAACTACGCACTTATACACTTCTGATCTGACTTATTATCCTCGTGGATCATGTCCAACGTATTATTTTCCACCGGTCCCTTTTACTCATATTTTCTATTAATCTCATTCTATTTATCCACCTTCATATAATGTATTCATCATTAAACTTATCTATCACTTCGATTTCAGTTTGTTCATATATTTCTCAGTGTGTTTCATTTTTCATAAATTAGTATAATCTTATCTATATCTCTAATTCATTATATTCTATCTTAAGAGCTATAATTAATCCTCTTAATTCTGACTTCTTTAATTTTATTAACATCATCCGTTTATTATTCTCAGCGTCTAACGGGATATTATGTATTGTACACTTTATATATAAATTATTTATATATTATTATTTTTTAATTTAGCCAAAGTCTATAAAAGTCAATATGTTACCGACTCTGAGATCTTTCCATAAATTATTAATTATAATTTTTATAATTAATAATTAATTTATTTAAATTTAATTTATATATTATTAATAATATAATTATAAATAATTATAATATGATATATATTATTAACTATTTAATAATAAATTTTAATAATTATATTTTAATAAATATAAATAATATTTAATAATGAATAATATTATATATTAAATAATTAAATTATTATATTAATATTTATAATATTTAATTAATAATATTATTATATTATATTATATATATTATTAAAATTGATATATAATATTTATTAATTTATTATTATTATCGTCAATTCCAACTCAATTTTATTAAAAGAATTAGTTTAGTATCTATCATGTTAAATATTGGATATAATCATATAATCTGGTGAAAAAAGTTGAATATATCAATTTATGAAATAAATGTTATATATTATACATCGTACAAATATAAATGAGTAAATTAATATACGCGCTATATTTAGTATGTATTAGAGATAGCTTTATGTTCACTCAAGTGCTAGCCATTTGTATTCCATTATTTATAATAACTATAGGAAACGAAAGAGCAGAGAGAGAGAGAGAGAGATGAGGTAGATACATTCGATCGCACTTCGCGACTTGAACCTTAAATTAGAGAAGTAGCTTGGATGTAACCGCAGTAGAAAAGATCGTTACAAATAACGGTACAAAGATACGTTTCTGAATAACTGTAATTAATAGCTTTGAAGTGGATTTACCGCAGATAGAGAGAGATATCATCTATTGCATTAAGAACGGGGATGTTCTAATGATCTAAAATGGGAATCACAGCTAGATTAACTAGTAAGGTATATAAGGGTTTGAGTAGATGAGGTTCACCGCAATAGAACATATCTGTATCTAAGAGAGCGAGAGTAGATCTAAGTGACCGAGATCGAAGAAGACAACTGAAGAGAGAGAGAGAGAGAGAGAGAGAAAACTGTAATAGATAAGCATTGGATATGTTATCACGAGACAGATAGGAACGATAAGTAGATAGTTTTTTTCAGATTCGGGCCATTTATCGCGATATCGCATATCACAACTTATTACTATTATCCAGTATATATAGTTCTCGATGATAATGCTCCGACCGAAATTTATAGTAATTTTAAATACTGTTTCTATATATGACGACATCTAATCTCTTATTGGATAACGCGATATGTAAACATGTATAATTATGGACATTATTTTAATAATTTAGATTTACCTATTTTAGTTTTAATGCAGAGACTGCTTTAAGGAATTATCTTTGTCTTCTTACTCTAGAGAATCATATATAGTAGAACACTCGATTATGTATTGAGATTCTGCTCCGATAAAAACAAGATGGCATTTATTATCTGTTCTGCTAACCAAAGCTCGAGCACTCAACTCATGCCCATCTCTTCTGAACCCTCATACTTACTTTTCGAACTCAGCATGAGCTCATCAGTACGCACACACTATTTAATATATCGTAGAATCTCTTATAATTGAAAACTGATTTACCTATTTTAGTTGATTAATGCAGAGGCTTTAACGGAATATATCTTTGTCTAATCTATTGTACTATTGGAGTCTCTCTTTGATAATTTTTTAGCTATTTCACTTTCACCACCTCCCTTCAATACTTATAATTAATTTTTGTAATGTCTTCCAAAACTGTAGCATTTCTGTTCTATATGAGCGACTTAAAGCGGGTACATATGAAATATGGTTAAAATATATACGTCTATTTCAAAACAGCATAACAATTTGCTTTGAAAACTGTAGAGGCTATCCATACAGTTATACGGCCGAGAACAATAATCCCACAATTATAGTCCACTCTGTGACTACGAAAATTGCTATCATTTAAGTGTTCACCTAAACTATATATGCTCAGTGATATACCCCACATATTCTAGATATTATTAGTCATAATCCATTGTAAGCCGCTCGGTGAAATTCTTGGATTTATTGAGATATTATGAACATATTTTGAAAATTATTAATGTATTATTATTTTTATTTTTATTATTAGATTATTAATTATATTATTATTATTATATTATTATTTATTATTATGATTTATTATTATTATTATTATTTATTATTAGTCTCTAATAATGTTATTATTTTATAATTATTATTGTATAAAATTATATATTTTATATAATTATTATTATTATTATTATTATATATAATAATATATATATATAATAAAAATTTATTTATTAAATATTTATAATATATAATAATAATAATAAAAATAATAAAAATATAATTAATAATTATATATATAAGAATATAAAGATATATATAATAATAATAATAATAATAATAATATGAATATAATTAATATAATAAATATAATAATATAATTTAATTATTAATAAATAATAATTATATAATAAAATAATAATAATAATAATTAATAATAATTAACAAATATAACCAATATAATTAATATAATAATCAATTATAATTAATAATTAAATTAATATAATGAATAATAATTGAATATATTAATAATAATAA
>JABUQX010022214.1:7500-27500 GCA_015478945.1 Trachelipus rathkii
GTCTGTGTTAGAATGACTTTTTCTAAGCGGAAATGACTGTTTGTTTGAGGGGGTCTGTCTTTATGCGAGTGTTTCGGGGCGAGAGTGTGTGTTTTAGAGCGTGAGTTTGACTGTGTGAGAGTGACTTTTTCTAAGAGAGTTTGTCTGCTTGTCGTTAGAGTGTGTCTGCCTTTGTGCAAGTGTTTTGTGTGTGAAGTGTATCATTTAGTGTGCGATTGTGTCAGTTTGTGTGGGAGTATGTCTGTGTGATAGTGACTTTTTCTTTGTGAGTTTGTCTGCTTGCGGAAGGGTGTGTTTGCTTTTGCGCAAGTGTTGTGGTGTGAGAATGTGTCATTTTGTGTAAGAGTTTGTTAATTTGTATGAGAGTTTGTCCTTGTGAGTGATTTTTTCTAAGCGAGTTTGTTTAAGAGTGTCTTTTTTGGTATGAGAGTGTCAGTTTGTGCGCGAGCTTGTCTGTCTGGCTGAGAGTGACTTTTTTCTAAGTGAGTTTCCCTGTGTGTGTGTGTGAAAGTTTGTCTGTTTTTTTGCGAGTGTTTCGTTGTGAGAGTGTGTCATTCTGTCTCCGAGTGTGTCAGTTTATGAAGGAGTGTCTCTTTTTGTGAGCGTGTGTCATTTTTTGTAGAAGTTTGTCTGTGTGATTGTGACTTTTTCTGAGTGAGTTTGTGTTTTGTTGTTTTTTGAGAGTGTACTTGTTTTTGAAGCAAGTGTTTCGGTGTAAGAATGTGTCATTTTGTGTGTGAGTGTGTCAGTTTGTATGAGAGTTTGTCTGTGAGAGAATTACTTTTTTTTCTAAGCAAGTTTGTCTGTGTTTGTGTGAGAGTGTCTCTTTTTGCGAGAGTGTGTTCATTTAGTGTGTCGGAGTTTGTCTGTGTGAGAGTGACATTTACTGAGCGAGTTTGTCTGTGTGTTTGAAAGTGTTCGTGTATGAGTGTCGACTTCTGAGGCGATTTTGTCTGTTTGCTTGAGATTGTTTCTGTTTTTTTTATACGAGTGGTTTCGTGTGTGTCATTTTGTGGTTTGAATGTGTCCATGGTCAGTATTCCTATTCTTTGTGCTTTAAAGGCGTTTTAAGATTTGGCAAGTTTTTTCCAAATCGAAAAAGGACGTTCTTTAAAGTTCATTTCGATGAAAATCAAATGAACATTCTTCAGTTTTGAGGTTTGTTTACATTTTACAGCACAGACTAAGCTATAAGGCTATTAATTAGGATTTTTTAGTGTTATAAGGTTTTACTTATATATATATATATATATATATATTATATATATATATTATATATAATATATATATATAATATTATATATATATATATATATATATAATATATATATATATATATATATATATATATAATATATATATAATTATATATATATATATATATTATATATATATATATACATATACATATATATCTATTATATATATAATATATATATATATATATATATATATTATATAATATTATATATATATATATATTATATATATATAGTTATATATATATATATTATATATATATATATATATATGTTTAAAAAAAACAGAAACATGTTTGAAACATGATCACTTCGAGTGACGTCACAACAACGATAATTATAACAGAGAAATAAAATTTCTCAATTTTGTAATTTTTTTATAATTATATTTCACCAGTTCTTTGGAAAATAACATAATTAATATATTTCGAAGATAAAATAGTGGTTCGAAAACTTGAAAACATTAAAAAAACATTTTTTTACGATTTCATGTGACTTCACAAACTCAAGTCAAGAAAAGTAAAGAACATGAAGACCGAAAAATAGCAACCTTGTGGATGGAAGAAAAATTCCTGATTTCGCTAGGAAATTTACTTCCGTTTGAAAGAATATTGACAAATCAATGAGAAAGTGAATAACTTTTCGTTTAGAAGAATTCTTGCAATTCAAAAACGCCTTAAAACTCAGCATTTAGTAAGAATTTCACAATGGTAAAACGGTAGATTGGAACTTGACTGACCTTTATCGCAATTGTAAATAATAAAAAATTTCAATCCGCAGTAAGATAGATCCTTTTTGAAAAGAAAATGTTCATTTATTATTATTATTATTATTATTATTATTATTATTATTATTATTATTATTATTATTATTATTATTATTATTATTATTATTATTATTATTATTATTATTATTATTATTTTAATTATTATTATTATTAATTATTATTACTTATTATTTTACCAATTATTAAAATAATTTTATTAATTATAAATCTTAGTAAAATATTTTATTAATTTTATTATTTATGAAATAAAATAAATTTTAATATACTTTGTATATATAACTATGAATAAATTGAACACTGAAAAAATTAAAATAATATCAAATTGCTTCAAAAAAAAAAAAAAAAAAAAAAAGTAAAGAAAGAAGAAAATAAAAATAAAAATAAAAAAAAACATTTGAATTAATCTTAAAGAGGTAAAATATTTGGAGGAATTTCAAGGAATTTGTATCCTTTAAATCTCCTTTAGATCATTAAGACAAAGAGAGGGAAACAAATTGGCTTCTGATACAGCTTCATACAGGCATTACACGCAAACATTTCGAGATTTTCTATTAGAAATTTCCAGAATACAACCGAATCTATTTGGTTTCAACTGATTTGATTGAGGGAGGCGCCGGTCTTCTTATCATAGTTCTTTAAAACCAGGGAGGGCGATCAAATTATAAGAAAAATTTCTAACATCTGTTATTCCTTTGGACACTTTTTCGATTAGTCCTTTTTTCTATCTTATTTTTTCCACACAATCTCACAGCAAACAACACACACGAAGCCGCAAAACACACGAACACCACACATATGTTAATTATACTTATTATATTTTTAATATTACATTTTATTATATTATATATATATATACTAATATATTGTTATAATATATTTACTAATCATACTATATATTATATTATGCTTTATTTTAGGTATAGCCAACACATTTAATAGTATATATATTATATATATATATATATATAGTTATAATATATATATATATATATATATATATTTAATATATATATGACTATATAATATTATATATATTATATATATATTTAGCTTTATTTACGTATGCCACACACTTTTTATATTATATATATATATATTATATATATATATATATATTATATATATATTATATATATATATTATATATATATATATTAATTATTATATATATAGCTTTATTTACGTACGTTTGTCATGTCATTTATAATAATATAATTACCATGTTTACATATTTATATTTATATTAATATATTTAGATATATTATTATATATTAATATATATATTTATATATAATATAATATTATATTATTATTTAATATTAATATAACGTTTATTATATTTATATATATTATATATATAATTATATATATTATATATATAATGTTAGTTGTATATAGCTATATATATTATATATATATATTATATATATATATATATATAATATATAATTATAATATAAATATATGATATTATTATATATATAATCATATATATATAATTATTTATATATTATATATTGACATTAATATCTATATATTATATTTTTAATTTATATTATTATATATTATATATATAGATATTATATATATATATATATTTATATATAATATATATATATATTATATATAACTATGATATTATTATGTGTGTGTGTGTGTGTGTTGTGCGTGTGTGTGTGTGTGTGGTGTGTGAAAAGATAAGGAAGACTGATTCGAATAAATGTTTCCAAGGAATAAAGATGTAGAAATTTTTCTATAATTTGTTTCCTCGCCTCCTTTTAAAGAACTGATAAGAAGACGGCTCAACAAATCGTGAAACCAAAATTCGTGAATTGGAAACTTTTTCCTAATAAGAAAATCTCGAATGTTTGGCTGTAATTGCCTTTGTATAAGCTTGTAATCAGACAGGCATTTTTTGCTTCTCCCTCTCTTTGCTTAATGTCTAAAGGGAGATTTAAAGGATTTACAAATTCCTTGAAATTCCTCGAAATATTTTACCTCTTTAAGATTAATTTTCAAATGTTTTTTTTATTTTTATTTTTATTTTCTTCTTTCTTTACTTTTTTTTTTTGGTTTTGTTTATGAAGCAATGATATTAATTTTAATAATTTCAGCATTCAACTAATTCATTCGTATATATATAAAAGAGAACGATTTTGAAAAGAACAGCGAATAATAGAAGAGTAGCCAAGTACCCAAGAGGTTGCAACGATGGATTTGAAGTTTGAGTGCTGGTGAAGGAGATGGTTCCTGAAAGAACATTTGTTCAGATTGTTAGTTTATGAAATACGTAAAATTACAAAATTATAAAATTTAAACAAAATTAAAACTTAAAATCTATTTTATATAACGGAGGAGCAAACAAAATTTTTAAATATTAGTCTCTTTTTTGATATAAGTTAATTTAAACTTAATAAAAATGGACCCAACAATCATTTTGGTCTTAAGTTATTTTATTATAAGAAGATTAGATGAATGGACTACTTCTGGCTGGACGCTCGGCTCGTTAAGTCAAGAAATGGCCAATGAATCAAGCACAAAATGCGTCCCGGTAGCTCAGCTAATTAGATCACTCGCCCAACTAAAGCGAAAGAGCCCGGTTCGTCAACTCGGTTCGGACGTCTGAAATGTAGTGGTTCTCTTATTTCTTGGTCCCGTCTTGCTCAGCACAAAATTGTAGCACACCACCCTCCCTAGATTATGGGCTTGCCCGTCGAGTGGTGGTGTTAACTGTAAATATTATATATAATTACTATATATAATATATATATATATATATATATATATATATATATTATATATATATAATACTATATATTATATACTATATAACTTATAATATATGACTATTAACTATATATATATTATATATATATAATATACCTTAATAAAATACATATATTTATATATGTATAACAATATATTTATATATATTAAATAAATTATATATTATAGAAAACGTAATAAATGTTAATAAAATATTCTCATCACCAACAAGCTATTCCCAAATAGATAGATAAAAAATAAAATAAAACTAAGAAATTATTAGTGTTTTAGAATTGACTAATTGTTAAGCGAATGGATGAAGTGATACATTACATAAGAGAATGAAATTCTAAAAGAATAAACGTACAGTACCCTGAATTTGATTAGTTGGTTTCGGGACTATTAACTATTAAAATTTTAACCCGATAAATAAGGATTGGAAATGTTATTTTGTCTGCGTGTTCTCCCTTGCATGTTTGCAGTTAGGGGGATATAGTGATTTATGGCCTGTGTTTGGGGATATTCCCAGATGACCATCGTTCGAACAACAATAGTTGTCCGCACAGTGGTATAACCTCATAAATGAAGCTGAGCACCATCACACCTTCATATATTTTAGTAAACTATACGAGAGAGCGCAAGATGTCCGGCAGTTTGTCCCCTTGTGGATTTAAGCATACTATGAATTATCTTATTAGACGTGAAACTCAGGTTGGCTTTAATTTTTGGAAATGTATTATTTAAAATTATTGAAAGTTACTTTTTCTAGTTTTTGGACTTAGAACTATTCATAAATGAAAGATCTTAATAGTATACTACAGTTTCCCTTTTCAGCTGTCTTAACCCACTATGTTTTTAGGTTCATTAATTGTGTTGAGGAAACTATTTATTGTGTCATGTATTAAGTTAACAGGGTATAAATTAGAGTTGAAAAATTTTGTAAGAAAATCGAATTCTTTGTAAACTGCAACGAAATCGGAACATAAGTGATAGGCTCTATGAATTAAAGTTTTAATGTTATTGAGTTTGTAAGTAAATGTTATATGACTGAAGTAGTTTAGCCCTAAAACCGTGAAGGTGTTTTTACGATATATTGAAGTTTTAAAACCGTTTATATATTTTGTAAGAAAATAAATCTAAAAATTCCAAAAATGTTCTTTGACTCTTCCTCTTTTGTGAATTTTATGTTAGATAGTTGGTCAAAAAGAAAATTCAAGAATAGTAAGACTTTATTACTATTATCTAAAAAGAGAAATGCATCGTCCATGTAGCGTTTGTTAAATGTTGGTTTGATGTTTGCTGGACATGTGGCTAGCCAGATAGTTTCATAATGATTTAAATATGTATTAGATAATGCATCGCGCTTAGAGGGGATGCCCATAGCTAGAGTTGGGCTTGGGAAGTATACGGGCGGCAGAATTTGGTTATTGACAAAAAAGTACGTGTGGTTGCAAGCCAACTTTAGAGAATCTTTATGTCATGTTTTTGAAAGCATTGGTGGAACATGCTTTGTGTAGGTGAATAATTTTTCCAGCCAAGATACTTGATTGTTTCGTTCTGTGCGTCATATTAGTATATAGGGATTCTTACGTCATAGTGGTATATTTATGCAAATTATCGAAGGAATTTAGTGAGTTTTTAAAATCATAGAAGTTACAAATGCGTACTATTCGTTAACCTATGAATGGGTTAATAGAGCGGCGACTACTCAAAATTTTGATAATTTGATATAATCTATTATTTACAATAGAGACACTTCCAATTTAAACGTGCAATCTCAACCCCGAGTAGAATCTTTCGCACTAAACTTAGAAGAAAAAGTGAATCGTTTTTTGCTGGTTTATTATTTAGCAAGCAGAAATTGAATAAAGAAACTTATGATATAATAATACTATAGAGGTTTAGCACTGGCTTGTTGTATGGTCTCACGCAAAGTACACAAGACCTAACTGCCCATACCGCCGTCTTTTCCTAGCCACTTATATATACCATAATTATAAATTAGGAAAATCCTTTGTATGTCTCGCGTTATAACCCATTTCTACGAGGCAATATGAATAATGCAAGTATGTTGGTAAGGACACTCCTATTGATATTTAAACAGCTCAACTAAAGGATGAGGGTCTATCTGGATAGAAATAGTGTCTAGCGCGTGGGATCTAATAGCAAATACCCGAAATTTCTAAGCTTGTTGACGTACGAATCAATATAAAGTGGTATTATGAGTGGCTGATAGTATAACACACAGCACCTAAGCTATATCAGATGCACAAGGCCTAAATACCAAGCATCTTGACGGAAAAATTATTCACAATAGAGCTTGTTTCACATCTTTCAATAGCAAAGAAATTTAAAGATTTTACTGAAGTTTGCCTGCAAAGACACGGAACTGAAACTATTATTTTTTCCATAATAAATTCATACTTTCAGTCCAACTCTTTAGCTATGGGATCCCCTCTAAGCGCTGCATTAGCTAATACATATTTAAATCATTATGAAACTGTCTGGCTCTCCATATGTCCAGCAAACATCAAACCATATCAACAAACGCTACATGGAAGATACGTTTCTTCTTTTCGATAATTGTAATAAAGTCTCTCTATTCTTAAATTTCTTATTGACTTACTACCTAACATAAAATCCACAAAGGAGGAAGATTCAAACAATACTTGGAAGTTTGAGGTTTATTTATTACAAAATATTCAACCGGTTTTAAATTTTCAATATATCGTTAAACCACCTACAACAACCTGGAAGAACCCTCTGACCTCTCATAATATCACCCCACTTCACTATTCTCAATAGTGCAAACTACTGGAAAAACCATTCTAAACAAAATAACTCCACACATCACCAAATACAAATTCCAACATGGTTTCAAACAAAACCATTCAACCCACAATCAACGGCCAAAACTCAAAACCCACTTACAAAATAATAATCATAGCAATCGACACTAACAAAGCCTTTGACACAGTACCTAAACATAACATAATCCATAAAATAACAATCAAATATCAACAAACCAAAAGTATAAAACTTTTAATAACCTAAGAATTATCCATATCATATATAGACATACTTATTTAGTCCAGAAATACTAAAGAAAGTAACAATAATATAAATTAAATATAATACATTTCTACAAAGTTAAAGAAAAAAGCTATCAATATATATATCTTTAACTGATCACTATTAATACTACAAATTCTATCATAAAGCTATCACATTTAGTGCATAACACTGGCGCGAACAAACAATCAGACTATCTCTCGTTCAATGTGATTAATTAATAAGTTTGAAATGCTCACGTAATAATAAGCTGCATCAGTACTTATGTCTATGTTTTGGTACACTTGAGTGAGCCAACTTCAATAATGTAGCTGAAATCCCAATATAGTTTAGACATCTTTTAGAGAAATAATCAGGCAAGCAACAAGCGTCCAAAGTATTCGACCATCTCTCACTCAAACAATCAATGAACTATAGCGAGAAAAAAATTCTCCGTTTAATCGGTCTCAATTTTAAAATAATTGGGTCTCGATAGTAGCTAATCCGATCTCATAATGCCGCAACTCTATAACGCAATGTACTCTAAGAAGCATTTTTATTCAATATACTACATCACTTCATGGCTTAGGAGGCCACCATACAAAACGTCTGAGCATTAGAGAATATTTACGATTAATGTGTTGAGTCCAGAATATAGAGTAGTGTCGTATTTATAATACCTTTATATGAGTATACTTGCACTTTTACTACACGGGATGTATTTTTTTTTGTATAAGATTATGTAAATAGATAGACTCAAGTTACAGTATATCACGGAAAACTCAAACTATAATATTGACAGATTATTAGGTAAATGATATGGGAGTATTGTTTGGTGTTAGTTTATCATTCATGCTGAGAGAATTAAACCGGTAACACAATGGGTGGAGAAAATTTGCCGCCGAACGCTATTTATAGCACATAGACATGAGACTCGTAAACAATATTTGATAACACAGAATCGAGTTCTATGTAATGCAGACCATATTAATGCATTTTAATAATGAGTTATTAATATAAGAATAATAGTATGTCGTACTGAGTAGTAAATTTATCGCTTGTAAATCCTCCATAGAAATAGTATAAAAGTTTGGTTAATAATCCCTATGATAGTAGAGGTGAGATAATGTATGAGATCAACTAAATAATCAGTAAATTATATATATATATATAAGCGAGTAATTTGTTTTAAATATGTGAGATTATATTAGTATCTACTAACATATATACAGAGTATAAAATTATAATATCTCATGGCAGCCATTATGAGTGATGGAGTATACACTTAGTATTTTTATAAACTCACAACACTTATAGGATTACATAGGCAAAAAATACTATAACAATTTAATCAGACCCATTGAACTAGGATATCATATTATCAGATAATTTTGCACACTCAAAACAGAATTATTTAGGCTACCAGCATGGTATTTGATAAAATTCTCATAGTCACTTAATATATTAAAGTATTGAGTATACAATTACAGAAATATGACTTTAAATTGAGGAGATATGTTCCAGAAAATATTTAAACCATTATTGATGAATATTCATAACTTTTAATGGAGATAACTACTCAGATAGTATCATATTAAAGGTATATATTGAGGTAAAACATATTTTTGCTTGTAATAGTCTAGTTATAGGGTCCAAGAATAGGATATACCGATATTGGGTGAGGTATTATACTTCGAGAAAGTAAAATATGTCCAATAAATATATTTAAATATCATATATACTAAAATAGTAATCTGCGTAGAAAGCATACCAATAAGGCACTATATTTAGTGAACTAAGAAATAGACAAGCAAGCTAATAAAATATTTATGAAAATATAAAATAATAAGATATTTAGGTATAAATTACTAATATATTCAAATGCAAGATTATTTTCATAGTAAAGCATAAATAAAATTGTACATACCTTAGTTGTAGATGAGATGTATTGATGAAATTCTTTTGGAATTTATATAAAATAAGGCACTAATTTCTAATATGCGGCACTTTTTTTATTGATAACAAATTAAACTATAAGGCTATATTCATATATTGAGATACATGAAGAGAGAGCAATCTCTGTCCAGAGATCAATTATCAACTGATAAAACGCACGACAAATTTTTCAACTGACGGTGTCATATATATATATGTATCTGCTTTAAGTTATAAAGGGGTATAATGTAAAATAAATATATTATGTTTCTATATACGAGGTGTTGTATCTGGCGGTAACAATTATTGATATGAGAGTCGACGCTACAAAAAAAATGCCTGAAATAATAAACTATTTTGTTTTTTTCATTCCTTTATTACCACGAAATCGAATAACTTTCCTAGAGATTAAAATGAATTTTGTGTTTTCATTAAATAAATTCGTAAGAAACTAGGCCTGAGGTAAGCCCAGTTAAATTCTAAAATATCCCAAAAAGTAGCCCGTAGGCAACAAATGCGCCACGTTATGGCGCATGCGCCAAGGGCTTGGCCACCCCTGCCTATATACTTATATTAATGAATTATGTTATATAATTGTGCCTAATGGTCATGTAATTATAGCAGAGTTGGCGGCACCATAAAATCTGGTCCTATCTACGAAAAAATGGTTATCAATAAAATATTTACCTAACTCACCTACGGACCGTACATCTGGGTTAATTTCAATTATAAAACCAGCTCAACGAGGTCATTTGCCGCGCATACCTAGTGCGCAGCGTCTGCATACTTCAAACGAGCATCAGTCGTCGTTCAGCGTGTGTAGCTGTGAGTCATGCCTTACTCCATTCATCAACGTGTGTTCATCGTCGAAGAATATGTGCGGTCACAATCATTTAAAGTTGTTCGTGACAGATTTCGTGAAGAGTTTCCTCATAGTAATGTTCCTGCAAAATCAACAATTCAGGATCTACTGAGAAAGTGACGTTTAACAGGTAATGCTGGTAATGCAAAGAGAAATAGGGAACAGACTGTTCGTACACCTGAAGTCGTGGCGGACATAACAGCACGAATGCAAAAAAGCCCCAACAAGTCGACACGACGGTTATCACAACAATGTGGAGTATCAAGCAGATGCATGGTCATGCATCCTTCCTGGCTAGAAAATAAAACCCTACGCCCTGTGAGTATGTTCATTGAAATAAGCAAGAAAGCGATAACGGTAAGTCATAAAACTTTACCTGTAATGGTTTGCTAGAGAATGTTGAATGCCGGATTTTCTTCTTCTTTTCAACGAGGATGAAGTAGTTTCATCTGTCGGGTATACGTTAATTCTCCCCGAAAACTGTCCGATAACTGATCTACAGAGAAGCCACACGACGTATCTGCAAATGCACATTACAACGATTTTAAAAATTGGTTTGGTCGTGCTTTTTCTGGTACAGAATATCGGTCCACATATTCTTTCAATGAAACTGTGAATACCAAAGTGTTTACCTACAGGTTAGTATACAGTGATTTCTCTGCACAGTTAACTTCAAACGAAAAGCATTATGCCTATTTCCCAACAAGATGGGGCGACCTGCCATAACGTTGGATCGTTCATCACTCCCATACGTACCGATTTACAAGAAGGAAGGACCATCGCAAGGGTTTGTGGCCCTCTCCGTCTCACGACCTCCAATCACCATCGTGACTATTTCCTGTGGAAAGTTAAATCTAGGAGTCTACCGACAACAATCCAGAACAATTGACACATTGAAAAACAACACAGAGTCGGAAGAATTTCCACACATCCCACACAACTTGTATTGAGGAAATCGTTTTTCAAATACCGATGCTTAAACGAACAGAACTTTGGCTTTCGTTCTTTGACGGATGGGACATGTCAAACATTGACTTTGAATCTCTCCTGACTTCTGTTAATTAAACCGTAGGTAAAGGTGTCCTAATTATTGTCCTAATTGAATTTTTTGTCCTATTACTTTACTAAATATTTGGATTTGACCTGACGTACGTACGTAGGTCGATAGATTTATTATTGATTATTTCCTTTTATTCTTCGTTTGAGGGGCCGGTTTAGGTGCGCACTGCAAGTATATTCATTTTTTTAACTATATTTTATTATAGTTAAATTGTCTGTATGTATGTATTGTTATGTATGTATGTATGTATTATATATGTATGTATGTTGTATGTATGTATGTAGTATGTATGTATGTATGTATGTATATATGTAATTGTATGTATGTATGTAACTGTATGTATGTATATATCCGTATGTATGTCATGTACGATTGACGAAAGCTTATACGTGGTCTTGTATATATGTATATATATATATATATATATATATATATATTGATATTATATATATATATATATATATATACTATATAACTTATATAGTATATATATATATATTATATATAGTATAATATTATATATTATATAATATATATATATATATATAATATTATATATATAATATATGGGGTTGAAATTAAAAGAAAGTTACCGCATCATAATCTTCGGAAAACTAAATAGGTAGCAAGAAAACCTGATACATCATATGGAATCAGCGTTTTGAAATTTGCATGGAAAAGAGAGTATAAACGAAAAATATTTTGGTATATAATTTTTTGTTTAATACTCTCCAAAACTGGGCCAGGCCATGATTTGTTAAGTACAGTATATATAACTATATTATTAAAAATAATGACTTTTTCACACATCTAATGTATAAGAATTTATTGATTATTGAAAATACACTCGAGGACAAAAGATATAGTTGTTTGTTTGTTTTAACCACTAAAGAAAATATTCCCAGGTGCCATGTGAAAAAACTCCGAGCCAAACCGATGCAAAAGTTAATAGTTTGTAAGTATTTTTGAAGAGAGAGAACTGTCTCCATCCTCAGACAAGATTATCAGACCCGTTCCTAGTGGCAGTACAGGTTGCTTTAGTAACTTTGTCTGACCAATAAAAACTAGTAAAAATCACGAGATGCACTCCATGTATCATTAGTTGTGTAACAAGAAGCTCAGGTCACACAGAAAAGAAAAAATTTAGTATACAAAAAGATAGGTCGAGTGCATTTATACAAAATGTGGTTCGATGTAAATGAGACTCACTCATTTATTACTCTCTCACAATAAGAATACTGTGACATAAATAGCATAATAAAATACTTACTACCATACCTATATAATATAAATATATATATATAATATATATAGAGACCATATGACTCACAGATAAGACGGTAAAGCTATAGTCGCGCCAATCACGCTGACTTATATTGAATTGAGCTATCATAAAATACATTATAAGGTATATTATTAACTCTCATAGTAGTTTCAAACAAAGTCATAACTTACACGGTATTAACAGTAATAAATATATGATATACCTCTCTAGTTATGGACCGGCTTTTGAGGGTAGGAGAGCAAGATACCCTATAATACAATCTAACCTACTCTGTAGATAATCACGCGAACACATGAGTATAAATATATGAGATAGAAGTCAGGCATTTTTCTACATCACCAATATATATTAATATTATATATATAGAAATATTAATATATATAAATATAATATATATTATAATATATATATATATATTATTAATATTAAATTTATATATATATATATATATATTATATTAATATTATTAATATACTTAATTATATATATTAATTAATATATTTATATATAAATACTTATTATATATTATATCGTATATATATATACTATATATATATATTATATATATATTATATATATATATATTATGTTTTTCTCATTTCTGTTGATATACTCGCTTACTTAAATTTCAACTTTATTTACCTCTTATTTTAATATAATTATATAGCGATCAGTAACATTCAGTGGCAACTGTTTTACTTATATATATATAGTTAATACTAGCTAATTCAAAAAAATAATAAAAACTCTTTAAGATTATATAGGTAATTATTCATAGTAAAGCTAGGTCACATAACTTATCTGTATTATATTATAGGCATACGTTACAACAGTATCCTCCGCTGGTCATGTTGAGCTTGTAGCTTTACTTAAAAATAAAATCCATTAATATTTCTGACCATCTTACTCTTTGCACTATGAACAATAAGACAGTACTAATTTCCCATCTTATATTTATACATTCTGCCTAAAATTACAAGTAAAGAGCAGTATTATCGACATGCTCATACTACATTGTTAGTATTATATAGTAAGTTTTTATAACACTAAATAATATAACAAATATACGAGATAGCACGTCTAAAGAGCATACATTTAAACAGAGTAATAGACTTACACAACTCAATACCATACTATGATATTCCGGATGTCAACTTATAGCAAGCTACCTGTAACTTTATCATATAAAAACTTTAAAAGAGCTTATGTCCAATTTCTCCCTCTATTACTGAGAGCAACCATATCCATCCGTATTCACTATGACAATAAGGAGTACATTAAAAGGTTTTTGTGAACGCTATAAATTTGGCTATTATCTATGGTGAGAGAATAACCAGGCGAGGAAAAGTAAGTGATAAGTATATCAGTAAATAAAAATTAGAATAAAAAGTGAGAAAATAAACTCTATGTGATCATAACTTATAGTAGATATATATAAATTGGTCACACTCATAGTAGGTAATAAGTAAATTAGCTGGTTTCGTGATACATACCCAAATTTGAAGAATAACTGATTACTAGAAAGAAGAACATACGTGAAACACATAATATTGTCAGATATTAAAATGTTTGGCTTACAGGAAAAACTAAAAGCATACCGAGATAGAATTGAGAGGTATTTATTATGGGTATACTATAAAAGGAATATTATACTCTATTCACTAGAAAATTTAATGAGGTATATTAAAAATAAAGGATAAAGAATATCCTCAACAGACAAACATGAAAGTAAATGACGCCTATGAACCTGTCCTTATCGTATTAAATAATCTACGTAATACTTATTATCTGAATCAGTAGAATATCATCCAGAAACTTTAAGTAATGCATTAATATCAAGTAAATATAAGGGAAGAAAAGAATCCAAAAATTTATATCTCTTATCAGTAAGTCGGAATTTGAGAAGGGAAGTACAAGAGTTTTGTGATGTGAGAAGAACAGTTACTATTATTCATGTATGAAAATATTATATTATTAACTCACTAGGTTAAGTTTCAATAAATAATGAAATTATATGAGTTCAGAAGCAATCTTTTGAATGATTATTTAGTGATAAAAGCTTTCTCATCATGTCTTCATACTTTGTATTCCCTTTACATTTCATACGCTATAATCGGGATTGTGTGAGAAAAATCACTGTTTATAGTTAATATACCTATATAATATAAAAATAATGATGTGACTATTTACATAGAGATTGGTGGAAATTGGAAAGGGGGAAAGTTTAAGTTAAAACCTTATTACATAAATATTGTCAACTATTATCCCGTGGAATACGAATCTTTTTTATTTAGAGAGATAAGTAGTTTATTAGTAAAAATCATTAGATAAAGTACTTATGTTTTTTTAGAGAGTATATATATTTTAATATAATATACAGTAAACTTCACAATTCACTATACATACACACTAACAGATAGAGTGATTGCTGAGTATTAATTATTACGAATAAAATATTAACTTACTTAACGTAAGATAGTATTATAAGTATAGGATAAAGAAGGTATATCACTCAAGTTAGATTGTGGTCACTCATATGAAAGAAGAAAATTACACCCAATGGTAGTAAGAAAGAATATATGTTTTAGCCTTAGAGATAAGTAATTCACGATTAATAATAGTAAAAATTGAGTATAGAAAATGACGATGGAAGTTGTTTGTAGTGAGCCAATATACTAATATAAAAATTTACCTATTAATTCGATATATCCTTGAGGCTGGTTGAGAAATTAAAAAAATTTAGTTTTATTGAAGTTAAGCTATCCTATAGAACGATTCGGAAGAACTTCACTCATACATATATACACGGAACTTAGAATAGGTACATAAATTGAAGTGTATGTATAGAGTAATATACGTGATATCAGAGTACTAATCTTTTATAACCTACGAATGCAATAATATTCATATGATATTTTATGTAGGCTATAATCATTGTAAACATACGCTATTATTGTAGATTATTTAATACATATAGGCAGTAGATAGACGCTAGAAAAATTTCAATTATAAAATAAAAGATTAACTTGATTAAAGCACTGGAGACTAGATATCTTTATATATACATATATACATACTATAATATATATATATTATATATATATATAATATATATATATATATATTATAATATATATATATATATATCACCCGAAAGTTGGACGTTAGAATGATTTTCACACAGAAATGAGAAATAAAATCTAATGCTATCATTATAAATATTACCTATACCTGAAAGATAAATAGAAATAGAACATGAATGATTTGTGGATAACCGTTACCTTATATAAGCCTTATAATTTTTCTCATTAATATTATGTAACAATATGTATCATTAATAAAGCACTACCTGTCTTCAATTAATCAAGATTATTCATATATTTGATTTATGTTACCTATAATATACGTATATATATAAGGATGTATACTCCTGTTATATCAAAACTATAGACATTATTAACCCCGGTAGTTATACAGAAAGTATTATACTCAATATAAAGGAAATAGATAAAAATTACTAAGATATAAGTATCAACATACATCGTATAAAAAAGCAAACATCTAGCTCTTATGAGAATGTCCATGCTGGTACCTATTTATTCAAGTTACTGATTACATTATACTTATACGATTGGCGGTCGTAACCTTACCATATTTTATATATAGAAATAAGTCTAAATAAAATAGTAATATGAAAAGGTAGAAATTCAATATTCCAAATATAACCCAATATTATCAGTCATGCAAGAATACTTAATAATATAAGTTTATAACATAAGAGCATAGAGATGACATCAAGTCAAATATAGATTTATTGTTAGTAGAGTATATAGCTTATTATAATACAAATATGGAGCTACATGAGGTACTTACGATAAGAAGAATACTAAATTACAAAGCTTTCTGTACACCTGGGATATGGGATCATTATTTAAGTGATTTAGAATGATTGAGTATTTCAGGTACTTAAAAACATATACTACTCTCACTACTATACTATATTAGTTTCAAAGAGTAAAATGGTAAGCCGTAGTTGTAAAGAGTTATATTATTTGCTATCCTAAACCAAGTATGGAAATCATAGTGAGATAAAGAATAACAATAGAGGTACATAGTTAATATCTACACTTTACGAGATAAGTATATATAATAATAGTATATATATATTAACAATAGTAGTAAGTTATTTAATAAGAATTATTAGGCACCATTGAAAGAGAGTAGTATATATAACCGCCATCTCAAATGTAGTGAGTCATCTTAAAACCTTTATAAATTACCTTTTGTTACTTTTTGAGTGTGTATACAAACACTCACTCATATTAATTATACTTTCAGGAAACTGAGAATCATACAATACCATTTGAAATATTTGTTTGAGACATGAAGATGGTTGATTTCACTTACGTTTAGGAGCCTAGAACCTTAACGGATCTTCAAGAGTTTTTGAATTATTTGAAATGAATATCTACCAATATATAGGAAATAGAAATACAATCTATATGGCTATGATTAGGTTATTATAGTTAAAGGAATGTGTGAATCTCAGAAGTAATTGTAAGTGAACATTTTGAAGGAGATTTCAATTTGATTTATTCTCCTGAAGGAGGTCCAAATTGTCGTCCAAATTGAGTTTATAAAAAGAAATAGATCTTTCACTACATAGAGTAATCATAGATGAGATACGATAAATTAATAAAATATATATATAATATGGAGAGAACACATGTGTAAAAGTATTTAATAAAAGTGAAAAGAAAAGAAATTTTATTTTCTTTACTGGCGATAAGTTTTACGATATTAAGTGTTTATGGAGAAACTGGAAAATTGTAGCTAGAAATATAAAATATTGAGTAAAGAGCATATAGATAACAAGTATTATTAAGAACGCAATTAGAGTATAAGATAGTACATTAGGAAATAGCTCCCACACTATTTGAGACTATTGTATTAAAATGCTTATTTCAAAGTAAATAATATTTATAATGTGTCAATTTATGTTTTAGGTTCAGTAAAATAACATATTTACCTGATGAATATGTGTATGAGTGTTGATTGTAATTATCACTGATATGAGGTCCACCGATGTCAGTATTAAAATTTTATTATTGCATTATTACCATTAATCTGATGATGGGTACATTAGTATATCAATAACATTATGTCAATAATATATACATGAATCAGGAAGAAACGACTGCTAAGTAAATAATCATATTATAGAACATACTAGTAGGTTATACATTTGTATAGCAAGCTAAATGGTTTGAATGAAGCAATATGCAATAGAATTAAAACCCCTTTCTAGGGATTGGCAATATCACCTGTTTTAAGTTTGATATTATACCTGCACAGTATATTCCTGAAGTTATAAGTTATATTAAGCTGAAGTAATAGAAGATTAGTAGATAACTAGTCAATTTTTTTATACCATTTTATATATTTAATATTTGCCCGAGACAAGGAACAACTTATGCACAGTGCCAAGAATTCTATTGAAATAGACGGAGGATAATTAGATTGTGAATGAAACGTATGACGTAATATGTTAACTACATTTGCAAACACCAGATAATTCATAAAACTAATGATACTTAGATTTGAGATATAACTAGCCATAAATTTGTGGAGTATAATTGGATGCAATGAGCAATCATACGTGATGATTATTATAATTACTATTATGATCGTAGTACTTTTTACCTTGTATCTGGTACAGAAGAAAGAGGAAAGCGTGAGAGAAAGACTCGGACACACTTCCACATCCCAACCACTAAACCTGAGAGATAATGGTTTGTTATTAAATAACATGTGATATTGTTAAATGAATTATATTTGTTTATATATATTATGCCAATTAAAAATAGAATCGATTGTAATGTTGTACTTTTTACTCTTTAATACCAATATGTTATCCATTAGTGCTATTATATTAAAACTCGAAGCTATATTAACATTTTCTTTTCCAGATCTTTTTGTATCTTAAAATTTTTCATAGCAAAATAATATTGTATATATAGTCTATACCAATTTTTGATGGTTTATAGTGTTCACATAAGGTCCAATTTTATTTAGAGCTATTTTATATAATTTCCCGAACAATTAGCATGTCAGATCAATTATAGAAACACTACTCTACACTAGCTATTATGAGCTTATAGATATTTTTTTTACGATATTTTTACTGGCCATAGTACTGACTATTTACCGAGTTTCTTGCAGAACCATAAATCACAATTTTAATTACTTAATAATTTCCCGTTTTAAAATTGTCAGCAACATATTGGCCTTAATCTTGGTGTGTGAAATTGAGTGATAAAGAACTATCTCATATCAAATTGTTTTATGACGTTTCAGATGCTGATATTAGCCGGACGCCTATTCGGAAAGGAAAAAGGTACAAATCAACTAAAAACTTGGTTTAAATCCGCGACTTCTGGCATTAGTGGACTGTCTCTACTCTGTTTCGGAGATGCCACTGAAGTTAAAAAAGATTTTCTAGATTCGTTATCATGGAATAACCATTAAAGGATGAAACACTCTATTTCCAAAGCCAGCAATAAAAACTGGTCCAATAGTATCATTTCCTTTTATGACAAATTTTGTATTAACATATTCATATAATGATGGCCACACCACATGGGCAGGGACAAAGTTGCTTTTCAATAATTAACTCAGCATTTGTTCCATCCTGATTTACGAAAGTTGTTTAAGACGATGTTTTCATATATATATTTTTTGTTTAGAGTTACAATAAAAAAAAAAATTGGAACAGAACATTCGCTCTACCTCAAAATTCAGGCTTCATAACCAAGGTCTTTAATTGCTGACTCATATCTGTCGCCTAGGTGCCTTCCTCAATGTCCAGTGGACCAAAGCGGTTGATGATATTGGGCGATGCAATTGCTTCATGCACACTCCAATCAGAGATAAGAAATCTGTTACAGTAGCTGAGTGTCTTTTAAGAAAATACTTCCAACTTTACTGGCAGTACC
>JABUQX010022215.1:0-10000 GCA_015478945.1 Trachelipus rathkii
TTCGCTTCGGTTTACATACACACATTGGCAACAAAACCTCTCTCACTACCTTAGCTACATTCGCACTAGTCTTATTCTTCACAGGCACAGCATACGCAAACTTACTCTTATGATCTACCATCACTACCATTCCTACATACCCACATGCAGTCACTGGCAAAGAAACACAGTCAATCACCACTAACTCAAAAGGTTCCCTCACATCCATTCTCAACACAGGAGGTTTTACATACATTCTCTGATACTTTCCTTTCTGACACTCTTCGCAAGTAGTCGCCACATCCTTCACAATCTTTCGCAACCAAGGGTTAAACACTCTCTCTTTCATACATTCCCACAATTTAAACTTTCCCATGTGTCCATATCTACGATGAATCACTAAAGCCATCCCTACTGCCCCAACCACAGAAAATACTGGTACATACAAATCTTCCTCTCGCACTTTCCTAATATAATACACCACATTCTCACACACAACAAACTTTTTCGCAAACACCTTAAAATCGTCTATCAACTGGTCCCATCTACACACTTCCTTATTTCGACAAAATACAATTTCTCAAGCTCACAGACCATGGACATTCCTCTTGCATCCACTTCAATATACTCCCATACTCACAATTCCCTCATCCTAACCCACCAACTGTTCTATTCTACGAAAATGGTCATAGCATACATCCAACCCGGGTTATGCTTCTAACTATTTCCGATTTTCCTTTGCATGCAATCTTCATTTCTATGTCTACTGGACAACCCATTCCATTCTTAAAAAGTTCTATCTCCAACAAAAAACAATACGGCATTAGTTCTTCATCAAGCCACAAACCTATGTCCAACTCTCTCTAACATACCTATCTCTACTTTTTAGCAAAAACCCTCTATCCCAAGCTACGATTTCTCCACTCTCGCCCCAATTCCCCTTTTCTTTTACACTTGTATCCTCCTTGTATCTGCCCACGTCATTCTGTCAGTCGTACCACTGACGCATTCACCAAAGAAATCTGAGATCAGTATCAATCACACAATATACCTTACCATCTACGCTGCAGCTTTCACCGCCATCATCACCACCACTCATCCCATGTTACATAATTACATACACTCTTCAATCTCCCAGGACAAATCATTTTCAATCTTCCTCATCCTCGACTACACAATCTTCTACTCGATTTATAACTTCCTATCATAACTCTTTTTCTCTATTACCCAATTATAATAGTACCGCCAACTCAAACACTGTAAATTGCAGCTCACCTACATTGTCCCTGTCAATCCCCTCACTCCTATAAATTACCGGTCGTTCCCCGCCATAATGCACACACACAACTACTTTAAACAATTTACTCACAACAACCAACACCTCTTGCAACGGAATCACACCTCCATTACACATAGTCTTTAACTCTCTTACATACTGTCGCACCTTCTTAACTCCTATCTGATCAGGTTTCTTGCACACCTCAGTCATAACTTCCCTCCGCAATTCTTCTATACTCTCAGGCACTCTCAAAACAAACCCATCCTTGGCTAGATCCTGTAAACCATACAACACACTCTCGAACATAGAATCACCTCCACCCTCGACTTTCTTTCCACTTTCATTAATCCCACTTAGGCAATACCACAGGATCAATCACCAAACGTTTCACTCATTCTTCACTCCCTGCAATTCAGACATCAAGGGTCTGCAATTCATCTTTCACCCGGGATATATTCCAAACCCATAATCAAAATCACTCACCAAATCTTCCAATTCTCTAGCAAAGCCTACTATCAACTGTCCCTCAAATTCTCTCAAATACACTAAGGGTTGGTGGTCCGTTCGCACCAACAAACTTAATACCATACAAAAAAACGGACGCAACGATTTCAAACAGAACCTCAAAGCACAACTCTCTTTCAATCGTAGAATACTTTCGCTCCGTTCAGTAACTAACGCTTTCGAAACATTAAATGCAATCACTCGTTTCTTTCAATCCGTGCAATCACCTGCTCTGCATCAAACAATACCTACATTGCATCGGGCGTAATACACTTCTAGTGGCTTAGCATCCTCACTGTAATCAGGGTATGCCAGCTCTACATCTTTCGCAACTTCAGCCTTCAACTTCTCAAATGCTTCATTCATTCTGTCATTCCATTTCACAATCGTACTCTTCTTTTTACCAGTCCATTCAGTCAAAGGTTTCATCACACCAGAACAATCCAATCTTTCATAAACTTCCTTCCAAACTCTACCAAACCTAAAAATCCTCTCAGCTCTCTAACATTCCTAGGTCTAGGAAAATTCCTAACTTTTTCAACAAACTTTTCCGCTTTCTTCAACCCAGTCGCACTAACCTTGTGTCCCAAAAATTCAACCTCATCCGCAAACCATTCACATTTCTCAACTTTCACTTTTATACCTACATCCTCCAACTTTTTCAACATCATACATTCACTAACTTCAAATGCTCAGAAGACGATTCTCAGTCATCACTAATATATCATCTATAAACCATCACATTCTTGCTTGGAAAATCTAATTCATACCACATATTCAATGCCCTAATGACAGCTGCTGGAGCATTGCCAACCAAAGCTCAATTCCTAAACAGATAATGCCGCTTAGCAGTCGCAAAAAAGCTGTCACACACCTACTATTCTCCTCCACTGGCATCTGATAATACCACGCACCAGATCCATTTTCGTAAAGACTTTCATTCCATACATACTATACACACATTTTTCTGACACTACACACATAGGAAACCTATCTTTTACAGTCTTTTCATTAACCTTACGATAATCAATACATAACCTCAATCGTCCATTTCAGGCTTTCTCACAGGCACAATCGGACTATTCCATGGACTCACACTCTCTTCCAAAACACCGATTCGCTCCAACTCTTCACACTGCTCTTCAATCTCATTCGCAACTGGGGGAGGAAAGTGACGAGGTCGCTGGTATATGGGGGTATCTTCCGATAACACAATACGGAATTCAGGCAACTGCGCCCTTCCCAAAATCCTCATCGCCTTTGCTTAGCACTTTCCTCCTTTCCCACAACATTCGTACAATCTTTTGTCTCCTTACTTCATTCAAACCTTCAGGCAACTGTATTTTCTCAACCATCTCATCATGCACCCAATCTTTCCTCTCAATATCACCAGCAAAAACATCACATTCTCTCTCTCTCTCGAGTTCCCTATAATCAAAACAGAATACAAACTACCAACCACATCACCAACCCTTATTCCTCTCACTCTCTCCTTTCTTCACATCAGGCACCTTTTGCATACATACCCTAGGATTATACATATCTAATATACCATCAAATACATATGTGCAACCCTTTTCACTCTATACTTCGCATCATAACCATCCACCAGAAACATGCTATTCTGGTCAACATCCACACCTACATTCGCATTCCAACCTACCTTTACACTTTACCACACCATCAGCCTTCAAAGACATATCTTCCATAGCAAACACTTCCACACCTTTTACCAATTTCACCTTTACATCCCCTACCTTATTCACATACATCTGACATTTCCCATCCTTATTCACCTTTTTCTCTATCATCATACGATCAGGATGGATAATCATCCCATTCATACTTAAAAACTTATACCCTAACAACAGATCATACTTCCTGAGCGTTACTGATCATAACATAGAACTCATCTCTTACATACTTATACCCACCAATCTTAACACTCTCGCCAAATTTTGTACGACGGTATTTACCATATTACTATCCCCTTATCATTCCTTTTCAGACTCTTTTCCCTGATCTCCCGTATATTCATCCTCATCATATGCACTTTTAATAACACAATACGACCTATACACCCAGTAATCAGAGTAAAGCTCTCACTCCAGATACACTACCGCAATATAGTAATAGTGAGCGAGGCCATCTACCGACCAGCCTGAAAAACATTCCGCACTATTAAATAATCCCTTCCTAGCAACCACTCCAGCGCCCTTTCCACCACTTAAGGATCCGACCAGCTGAAACCCTACAATCTGTCTTCGGTTTCCCGAGACCCAGTTCCTTACCTGATCAATTCTCATCCTCATCTACTTCTTCACATCGAACATTTCCTAGGACCCTTAAAGTCTGAACCATTACCAACAACATGTCCCATTTAACCGCATTACCACCCCACCAGCAACTAATTTTGATTCATATTGCATGCATCCAGGATTGTCCTTAAATATAAAAGAGAGTATCGGAATCAGACATACTTTACCGAGGAACAAATGGCTCCCCAAACACCTACCAGCCACGTGCCCTACCTTCCCACATAAATGTACAGGTATTTCTAGGGAACCTACACATCCTCGAAAAATTTGACGTCCTCTAGTCCCACAAGTTGACCCGCATATAGCTCTTGTCCTTACATTCACACCTTGCTGACAATCTCTTACCCAATGATCTGTACCTCCACATCTACATCCAGCCCCTGTATGAGGGTCGTGTCAATTACTATAGCCATATGCCCACTTTGCCCACATAATAAACACGATACACATATTGCCCCATCTACATTCTGAATAAATGTCCATCTTACACAAACATTGAATCTAGGCTAGAACGCTGTGACCTCTGTTCCATGTCCTATTCATATTCTCTCTCACATTCCCTTGATTGTACCCAACAATTTCTACTCTCTCATAGTTGTATTACACTGGGTTCTGCTTGCAACTCATTCACGCATTTGTACTCCACTGCATTCACCATGTCTTTCATTTCAACCATAGAAAATCTTCTAAAAACTAACCAAATAACTTCATATAGGATTGGCCCTTAAGTAGCATACCCTATATGACTATTTAAACTGAGGCATTTGGAGAGTCTTTCCCTCAATAGGCTACCCCAATATTCTCTTCCTGCCTCTCATACTCCTCTTTATCTCTTTCATTCTTTTCAAACTCACGATCTTCTACTATTTCTAACACATCCCTCCATTGCAATCGTTCCCTACTCCACCTCATTTTCTCTTTACGCCTCGCATTTATAAACTCCGCCACTGGAGGAGGGATCGTCTCCAGCGAAATTTTTTTTTTTTTTTTTTTTTTTTTTTTTTTTTTTTTTTTTTTTTTTTTTTTTTTTTTTTTTTTTTTTTTTTTTTTTTTTTTTTTTTTTTTTTTTTTTTTTTTTTTTTTTTTTTTTTTTTTTTTTTTTCTATTTCTTCATCAACATTTTGTTTTCATTTATCCCTCATCCCCAAACTTCACTCGAGCCAATGTTTCCAACCTATGCGCATAATTATCCAATCTTTCATTCTTTCCTCTCCTAGCCTTATCAAAGTCATTCACACGTCTATACTTTACACCCCCCTTAACTCTTTCAACCTGTTCCAACATTCTTTCTTTTACAACTTCATACTTCGGCTCACCCACACTCACAATAGCCTTGTAAAAATCAAACATTCTCCCTTCCAAAAACTCACCTAACTCTTTAACCCAAAACACCTTATTTTCATCAAATTTTTCTTTACAGTAACTCTCATACTCTCTAAAAAATTCACACACATCCTTAGTTCCATACACATTATATTTATTAATCTTCGGAATGTCCCTAATAAGGACACTCCGTGCAACTTGAACATCATCTCTCGAGTCTTCCGACGTGGTACCCTCATCATAAATCTCATTCAGTTCCTCATTCACACTACTATATAAAGAATCTATACTCTTACCTTTTGCTATCACTCTTCTTTCATGTCTTCTATTCTTCGACGTCTTCTTCTTCTTCTCATCCTTCTTCTCTTTTTTCTTTTCTTTCTTCTTCCTCCTTCTTCTTTCTATTTTTATCTTCTTTCATTTTCTCTTTATCCATATCCTTCTCATCCACATCACTTACAATCTTTTCCTCTTCCAAATTCCTCTCTCCCTTCTGTAAAACTTACTATTCTTATGGGTAGAGGTTAACTCTCTTTCGCGTCGCCTTTCGTTCCAACTCTTTGCAAATCTCTTATTCAGTATATCATCTATCCTTGCTTCCATTCTCATTTCCATTTGTTTTTCTCTCTCCTGCATTCCTTCTTCCATCTCTCTCAGTCTATCAATTAAGTCCTCATTCTCCTTTTCTTTCTTCCTTAATGCCTCTTTCAGTCTCTCTACTTCCAATCCCAATCTCACTTCCTCAGGCGTAGCCATCTTACCTGCTATTGTCTATGTCCCCTCGGTCTTCCGTCCAGACGCCCCACGTTGGGCGCCAGAAATATGTCGTGGTTTTGACGCCAACAACTATCTCATCAATGGTCGTGGGTCCTGGAAAGAAAACCAGAGAACAAACCAAAAAAAATGAACACAATAAAACACAGGACAAATAAATGAAACCCTTAACAACAACAAAAAAATAATTGTTTATTAAACAAAACAAAAGAAATCCCACCAACCAAAGGACTTCTCACCCCAATCACCACTACAAGGGTACGTTAAAGGGTAAATAATTTCCTTAATTCTAAAAAAAATCACACCAAAAAAACCAATGGCCTTACCAACCCCCACGGCAAGGGTACGTTTAAGGCAAATAATTTCCTTAATGCTAATAAAATAAAAAAAACTTAATCCTAAATTTATCAAAAAGTTTATTGAAAGTTTATTTTTTGAAGAATATTTCAATCGTTTTTATTTATTAATAGTCCTTTTTCTATTTTAATAATTTTCTATTTTAATATTATACACTTTGTTTTGAATAATATTTCAATCGTTTTTATTTATTAATAGTCCTTTTTCTATTTTAATAATTTTCTATTTTAATATTATACACTTTGATTCTTTTCTATTCTTTGACTTTTATTTTGCTTATTTCAATTTCATTCTTTCACACTATTACATGTATTTTTCAAATATTTTCTTGTTTCCCGTTAATTTTCTTTTCTTTATAAATCAATGTTTGTCTTAAGTCTTTACTATCAATTTCTATTTTTAACTTATTTCTTTCAAATTCTTTTCAATCTGATTATTTTCTTATTCTTTATCAATCTAAAAAAATTTTTCTGAACACTTCGTATTTTCAAATTATCTCTTTTTAAAATACTTTCAATCTATTTCTTCAGGCCTCTTATTACTTTCTATATGTTCTATATTCCACTTTGATTTTACTGACCTCAGTCTTGAATCCACAGGTAACTCACAGGAAAAACAAAAAGCTAAGAAAAAATAAAAAAAATCCTACCGATTACACATAATACATATAATATAAAAAATGAAATAACATGAGAAATTCAAATAAATTCAAGCTTTACTTTACTATTTTAATTATTTATTCTTTACTAATATAAATTTACTTTATGAATATAAATGTTTTTAATTATCAAACCATTATGCGAGATATAAAAAACAACTCAACAAGTAAATGAATTCAAAATTAAAATTATCAAAATCATCTCAAAAATAATAACAAAAATAAACAATATGAAGTAAGGAAATTATTGTCACCTGGAGTGTCTCCAGCTTTTTGTTATGCTTTAATTGACAATTCCCCCAAATACAGCGAACCATCAGATCAAGGGACAATTCGACTGCTGGATCCAACCTCAACAGTACTATCATAAAAAAATAAAAAAATACAAATAAAAACATAAGTAAATATAATAATAATAATAATAATAATAATAATAATAATAATAATAATAATAATAATAATAATAATAAATACTCACACTTTGCACCATGAAATTTTCACTTCTTCAACTGAACAACAGCCACAATATCACTTCAAAACTTGGAACGAAATGAATCAAACTAAAAAACAAAAAAAACCATTCATGTACAAATCATTCAATAAAAAAATAAAGTAATAATAATAATAATAAATAAAGAAAAATAATATATAACAAAAGAATAATAATAATATAATAAAATATATATATATATATATATATTACCTCTCAAACGTAGAACGTAAGATCGTAAAATGTCAGAGACGTTTATTCAACCTCGCGTTCCTTTATATCCATCGATAAGAAAAAAAACAAATAGAGTCTATAGTCTGTTTTCTCTTATTTTTTTCCGAAATTAATGCAAACACTGAAAAAATATTTATCATAAATAACTTTATTTTGATTTACATTACTTTTACATTTACATAATTTTTTTTTTAAAAAAATATTTCCCCCCTTCACACCCATACAAAAACATTTTCCAACTGAACCCATTGGCACTCCTTGTTTGGTGGATCGTTCTAGAGACAACCCTAAAAAAAAAAGAAAAATAAAATGGTAAAAATTATGAAGAACATGAAAAAAAACTATCTCTCACTACACATCCCTCCACTAAGTTTGTCTCATAAATTTGAACGCCACCAACTTCATTCACTCGCCTTTACAATTCTATACATACTTTCTTCATAATCTGCAATCATAACTCTTCCACTCTGCCTCTACTCCTAGTACAAGGTCTCCTTGTACTATCTACCTGGTCCCTGTTACTATTCTCTACCGTGGTGGGGAATGCGAAACATGCAACTGAAAACTGAAAAGTATGAAAGAATATGACGCAAGCGAAAAGGAAGACCAGCTTTACCGCGCCCCCTTTAATACCTTTTAGTAAGAACTGGCCGTAGTTAGAAAAATACACTATCTATAAGTAAATATATATATATAATAAATATTATATTAAATATAATTAATGATATATTATAATTATATCACCCTTGAGCTTCACGGACGGACCCTCAATATGGTCATCTATCGTCAATGTAGGAGTTCATCCCTAGCCTAGATGTGGGCCACAATCATACCCTCTCACAAAACCCCGAAATTCACTCCTGTTATGCTCCTTTCTTCTCGCCTCTGCCAAAACTTCACATTCCTCTTCCATCCAGGCATCCCAGTTAACTGACTCATCACACTTTTATCTTGGTCTCCCACAGCCGGTCGATTCCCCGCAGCACATCTCGCCTCTCTAATCCGTCTTAAATCCAACCGACTATTCATCTCATCCGATAGTCCCATTCCTAACCCCCTCACTGAATTTACACATCCAACACGTACTTCAACATCTCCTCCTTCACCAATACAAAATCAATCACCATCCTACCATTCTTATTTTCTCCCAACACCCAAAATTCCCTTTTTGATCACCATATCCAACCATTTAGGTTCCCAACACAATCAATCTGAAGGCTCCTACTCCCCCCATCTCAAAACTATACATTAGATTATCCCAGAAAATAGTCAGCACTTACAACAACCCTCAATGGGGACCATATGTCACAACCATGCATACTTTGACCTTATTCCCAAACTTAAATGTTACATTGAATTCTTTGATACTCACATAAACAAATCTATCCATAGCTCTCTGTACCAACAGGTCACTCATCAGAATTACAACTCTTTATCTCCCCCTCTCATTCTTTCCACACGAGCACATACCCATTTCAAGCACCAACATCCACTCATTTTCACCGCTTCCTATTCATCTTGTTTTCAGCACAGCGCAGCAAAATCAAGTATTGCCCTTTCTAAATAACATCTATCCCACCCCCCCTCACCTCCCACCCCCCCCCCCCCCCCCCCCCCTCCCCCCCCCCCCCCCCCCCCCCTCCCCCCACCCCCCCCCCCCCTTTTTATTTTATTAATATATCGATCATATATATATATAAATAATATTATCCTAAATATACTACTCATCTACACTCATTTACTACTACAACAATACACCACACCATCCATCACACTACCTCATACACTATAATCAATTTATATAAATACACAAAACATTAATAATTTACTATAAGCATTATATAATATATATATAAGTAATTCTCCTCTTCTCAACATTTACTCCTCTAACATTCCATATACCTTTGTACCCCAAAAAATTAAAAGAATTTTTCCCAAGATTCAAACATTTTCGTCGAAAGATAGAAGATCGCTTAACGCGACCATTAGCTTTCCTGTCAAAAGATAAGTGGTAGTGGGCACCCACTCAACTACCATTGTACCCTTTTTTAGTCGCCCTTCTACGACCCATAGAAACAATACGC
>JABUQX010022215.1:17500-20000 GCA_015478945.1 Trachelipus rathkii
ATGATAAGAACTTAAATTTTAACTAACTTAATATTAGTTCATGTGGACTATGAAATTAAGAGTTCATTAGGTTTTAATAAGAGCATTTTTGTTAAATTGTGAGAGTAGATGTAGGCAGCGGTGAACTGAGCACGTTTAGACAGCCGAGGTAGCCTAAACTTTTATTAGCAGGAAAAGGGAACCGTTCAGTTATACTTAAGTGATAAATCAGAAAAGGTTTGTTAATTTTGGCACATTTCCTTCCGCATCTTCGTAATTCAGGTAACGACGCTCTTTCAATTTACAATAGTCTACCAAAGCAGAAGATTTAGGTCATCTGTACTTTCTTTTTAATTCTTTCAATTTTTTATTTTTTGTTAAATACGCAATCTTGCTTCCATCTTTTATGTTGGCCCTTGCTATAAGCTTTTCTCTTTTTCCCTAGTCTTATTTTTCTGGTACGCCTCATTCAGGTTTTATTACTTTGTCATCTGTTAACTAATATTCATCGATACTCTTAAGGATGTTTTCTTGACAGTGATTTTGTTATTCAGTTTCGTTCTTCGTGTTAGTAATATACATCTCCAAAATTTTTAATTAAAGATTTCTGAAAAAAACTCAACAGATATAGTAGTAGTAGTAGTATCGTTACTTTTATTTTTTTTCATTGTTTTCAGTCATGAATTAAATTTTGGTTTTATTTTTTTCTGCTCAGTATGTAACTCTTGCATTTCACCTCATTTTAAAGAATGCCATTTGATTTCCAAGGCGTGTGCATTATCATATTTCAAATATCGTAATGCTTATGCATTTTTTTTTTTTTGGGGAAAAAATGTTAGAAAGTACATAGATAATTGTTAGTAACAGTTAGCTGTCATCTCTGAACCGATTCTTGCTTTAGTATATAAACTTGGTGCTGTGGTCTGTAAGTATTTATCAATGTTAATAATTAAGTTGCAAAAGTAAATGCCATTCTCACACTATGTAAAGAGCGCACCCCGTGAAAAGGAAAGTTACTTTCCTTATAAGTTCAATGCGAAGTCTCACTGGCAGAAATCTTCCCGCAGTTGCATCTTCAAATGATGCAACACCCAAATTTAATCCTCATCCATATACAACTTGAATAACCAAGGAAAATTACCTAGATAGGACCATTAGGTGGAAAAGAGACAACGTTACTGCATTGTGAATAAATGTGTTGAGCTCTATGTGGGGGTCCCTCTAGAGAGGTGGGGAGTCACAGTCGTCATCCTCTTAGAAAATATGCATGGAAAGGGTTACAGCAAGCCGACTACTGATTGACTCAATTTATGAAAATGCACAATTTGCTCTGTCAATACAGAACTCTACTTCATTAAAACAGTTTGAAATTTTTATTCACCTCAGACGTCTCAGGTGTGAACTGTAATCTACCTTATTCCTTTCACAGATCAAATTATAGAATTTAATTTCAAATATACTATGGTATTTAGCACTACTTATTCATACTCATTCTTAATTAAGAGTTTTCCAGCTTTTGGACTGAATAGGTTATTTATGAATGCATTAGGGGCTTATAGAAAAATAACTTAGATGCCTTGACGCAACAGCTGATTAATAATGAGGCTCACATTGATAGCTCTGTTAGAATTAGATTTATTTCCCACACGTAAATTATTTTGTTTATAAGATGTTCCTACACTCTTTCTCACCCCAACCAAAAACATCGATCTTCATTCGTTTCCTAGAAAATATATATAATAATATTTTATACACACTTAAATCCCTGATGATGAAATGTTCAAATATTATAAGTCTCCATGTTTCGTTTTAATAACTTTCACTTTGTAACACTTACATTACTAGTGGGGATTTGGGTACCAGAACAACTCCAATCATTCCTAAATAGGTTTTAATTACTATCATACTAACAGCTGACTATATTTCATCTTAAACAAATAAAAGAAAGCTGAATCACCCCTAAATTTTCAATTTTCTAAGCTTTCTATTCCTTTTAAAGTTTTCTATTATAAAGGATAAATTTCTGTATACTTTTCCTTTCAGAGAAAGTTTAAGTTTACTATATGCCACCTTCTCCAGACATAAATTGGTTTTGTTGTAAAAATGATGTTAAGAGTCCACATTTTATAAATCATTACAATATCGGTAATGACTATATAAAAAATTTTTTTACTCATTGTTACTCTTGTCTTAAGGTGAAGAATACTTTTTAGTTATGATTCAACCTGCATTATTTACCTCTCAGAAAGAAATATTTGATGTTGAAATATTTTTATTGCAACTTTTTATCTTTTTTCTTTCATTGACAAATTCTAAACTTTTAGGAAAGGGAAGAGCAAATATTTGAATTTATGATTGCTTTGGTTTGAAATTTTTATATCCGATAGTAAAACGACGTTAATTATGTAATTTCGCATAGGTTTTTACTATCATTAGTAGTTTATAACATACATTGCTACAAATATATAGTATAATCTTCTGTACTTCTTGTTAAATATCCAAAACGATAGATTAGATGGGA
>JABUQX010022215.1:25000-40000 GCA_015478945.1 Trachelipus rathkii
GACAATCAACTAACTCTTAATTCATTTGAAAATGGTGATGTTTGTTTAGACAGGATTTGCAAAGCAAACACTTTTAAACTATTTTGGAAGGTTGCAACAGACTTCTGCTTTCTGATAATGACAAAATGATAATGCTTCTTGTGATATATCAATTTTAAAATGAAAAGATATAGGCGCAATTACAATTTATTTTCTGATGATTTTTCAAACCAGTTACGAGAGCAAGTTCTTGAGAGATAGATCCACGCTTAAAAAATTATTTATGTACTCATTTACATATCGATATACTATTCAAAATTTGCTAATTTTGTACATAAATTTGATCTGTGGCAGTCAGTGAGTTTAGATTGTTGATGAATTTTAAGCATTTACCTCACTAAACGTGAACTCCAAAAAAAATATTTCCTCTACTTCTGAAAGGATCATAACATACCCCTTTTTCAATGCTGTCAGAGGAAGAATCATAACCTAACAGAACTGGCTATTATTATATTTATTAATGTAGACTGATTTTTATTCTCTTTTATTAAGTAATATAATATATATATATATATATATATATATATATATATATATATATTATATATATTATATAATATATATATATGATATATATAGTATCATATAATATATTATATATATATATATATATATAATAATAATCTTATATATATATATTCCCCGAAAAAAATTCTGGCTATGGCCCCATATACTATAATATAATATAATAATATATATTATAGTATATAAATATATATATATATATATATATAACTATATATATATATATAATATATATATATATATAGATATATTATTATATATATATATATATAATATTATATATATATATTATATTAAATATGATCACCCAACACTCTCCCCGAGAGACTTGGCGTAAGGTTCGTAGCATTGCACTGGAAAACAGAAAGAGTAGCGAGAATATGTAACTAAAGTCGAAAAACGAAAGCTCAGGTCATTCTTTTAGTGAGAACTCGTCGAATCAGAAAATCCACCGCTAGAGATTCACTTGAACCACGACATGTACCTCACTAGGCATCTCGTCAAATGTAGGGTTCATTCATTGGCCCAAGTGGGCCACAACATACACCCTTCTATTCTATATATTATCTCTTTTTCCGCCATTCACTACTAATATGTTACATTTTCTTTCGCCTCTGCAACCACATTCTTTTACCGATCAATCCGACTTTTTCGCTTCGGCCCTCTCAGCCGGTCGATTCCCAGCATACTCATCACTACTCATCCGCTTATCCAGCCGACTATCATCCATCCTTTCACAATGACCAGACCATCTCAACCTACTTTCATTTATTCTCTCATCATTTACCCCTTTCTTCACACCACAGAACTGTCTAATACGTTCATTCTTTTTTTTTATCAATTTTTTTCTCACACCTACCACTCCCTAAGATTGTCCATCAAACACAATTGTACTTTAGATCTAGTAACCTTTATTCCTAATGGACGATAGTTTCCCCCACTACTAATATCATTAGCACAGGTAACGAACATACCCTATATAATTAGTATATATATATTTATATAATATATTATATAATTTATATATATTATATATATATATATATATATAATATATATATATATATACTATATTATAGATATTATTATATATATATATATATATATATATATATAGTATAGTATATATATTTTCATATATTTTATTTTGAAGAGGAGTGGAGTCGGAGTCCGGTAATTTTTGGGCGAAGAGGGTGGAGTCGGAAGTCAGAGTCGGAAAAATTTTTGAACGACTACACAGCCCGTAGATGTGAAGAGGTGGTTAAATGAGAGAATAGAATGAAAGTCGTTGAGAATCGTTTTTGGCCATGTCAGGAAAGGCTGGTGTAGTTCGGTTGGTTAAACGTATTATAGGTGGTGAGTGTGCTGGGAATCTGACCGATTGAGACCTGGAAAGAAAAAAGTGGATGTTGAATCAGTAAACGGAATGACTAGAGGAGTAAAATATGAGTTTTGGCGAGGCGTGCAAGAAAGGTACATAATAGATTGAAAGACGGGAATTTTTGTGAGGTGGGATGGTTGTTACCCATCTGGGACAGAGGTATGAACTCCACATCGAACTGAGATCCTAGTGAGGGTCCGTCGTGGGTCCCATGAAGCTTCTACGGTGAATTTTCTTGCTGGTAGTGTGATGTTCTCACTAAAAGGTATAAAGGGGGCCAATAAGGCTGGCTTTCTTTTCGCTTATGTCATATTCTTCTACTACTTTCTGTTTCCGGTACATGTTATGTACTTACCTCCAGTTTGAGATGAAGGTGGGTGCATTATATAGTGTGATATACTATCTTAATATATATATAGTATAATATATATATATATAGTATAATATATTATAAGATATATATATTATATATTATATATATAAATATATATATATATATGATATATTATATATTAGTAAATATATAATTATATATATATAGTATATATATATATTAGATATTATATTAATATTGCCTAACTTAGTAGTATATGGGTGCACAACACCGCTAACGAAAACTGCCTAATTGGGACTGCTAATCTGGCACCGGCTAGTATCCGTTAATTTTGTCATTGTTTGGTACTCTTTTTACTAAGTTTGTTAACATTTTTTTAGGAATTTGGCTACTTTGTTAACGTTTTGCGCCAGAATTTTTTGGGATGAGCGCTAATCTGGCAAACCTAATTCCGTTAAATTTGACATTTCTTTAGCCATTTTTGCCACTCTTTTAGCATTTTTAAGGCTACTTTTTTAGCGTTTGCTCGCATAATTCTATTGTCAAGAATTCGCCCAACTCCGGAGATTTTTGGGGATGGTAAACTTTTATCAACGCCCTGCACAATCGAAGGCAAATGACTTGAAAACCATTTTGGAAGGTTTTGGAAATTTCAGTCATGTCGGCAGCTTACTTGGAAATTTCCATCATTTTCTAGATTTTGACGTTTGATACGTCAAAGTTTACATGGTTTTAATATGTCGGTGGAAGCCGAATTTAAGGTCTCTGGAAGACCGTTTTTTGCAGGTTTAGCCCCCCTAAAGGGGGATGCGAGCCCCCCAGAGGGTGCTTTTTGGTTCCTGGAAGAGGTTTTAAATGATCGTAGATCATTTTTAATGTTCCAATCGATTTACTCGTAATCGATTTACTCCTTTTGATGTTTAAATCGTCTTTCTAACTGCTCTGGTTGGCTTTTTATATTGAAGAACATAAATTCCGAAAAACATAATTACTATAATTAACCCTACGATAATCGTTGTAGCATTAGGTTTCCTAAGTTTGAGCGCCCGGACCGATTTTGCTACGAGGAATCAGGTAATCGACCCTTAAAAATCTTGGTATAATGGGGCTATTGATGAGTTAAACTGATCACACGCGAGTTTTGGGCCGTAGGTCACCCCTAAGGGAGTGCTGCCCCCTTAGCGCCAAGGTCAAATTAGCCCTGAAAACCATGTTAGGCTTAACGTATCGGACGTAATCTCGTCGGAGACGAGATTACGTCCCTCTGCGCTATCCCGCAGGGGGAGCGCAGCCCCCCGACAAATTAAAATAATCGTAGAAGACTGAAATTTGGAGACGGGGCAGAGGATTTGGAGTCGGAGACGGAGTTGGAGTTGGATTCGGCTTCGGACTCCAGAGGCCCCCGCAGGGGGACCCCGAGCCTGGAAAAAAAAAGAGAAATGCATGAAATTGCAAAACAGAGAAGAAGAAAAGAAGAAGGAAGAGGAGAAGAAGAAAAGAAAGATAGAAGAAGAAGAAGAAAGAAGAAAGAAGAAGAAGAAGAAGAAGAAGAAGAAGAAGAAGAGGAACAACTGCACGACGAAAGAATCCACCAAGAAGAAGAAGAAGAAGAAGAAGAAGAAGAACAAGAAGACATCCAGAGTAAAAATGGTGAACAATCCAGAAGAAGGAGCACCCCTGTACTGGAAGAATGAGTTGAATGAGGAGGATCTGAGAAGGATCAGATTGCAGTGCACCTGGTGCTTGAACTCGGTGCGGTGCGAGTTAATAACGCATTCGTTATAACAACAATGTTGATCGTCTTTATTGATAGTTATGGTCTGTAAGAGTTCGAAAATATTGGTTTTCAGAACATCAACAAAAATTTAAATAAAAAAAAAAAAAAATAATAATAAAATAATAAATAAAAAATAAATAAAATAAAACCAATCAAAAAAATAAAAAAAAAATTTCTTTTAAAAATTTTAAAAAAAAAAATAAAGAAAAAAACTTTCTATTCTTTTCTATAACCAACTTAATTATTTTGCATTTATTCCAGTTCCAGCGAAGCAGTAAAAAAGGTAATCAGTAAGTGCCAGTATTTCAGAGTGCCCTCGCCACCACCCTCCTACCCTGCTTGATCTATGAATCTATGATCGTATTGATCTATTTGTCTATTGATCTATTGATCTATTTTGATCTCAAGTCAAATTTTTACTAAAAATTGCATGTTTTACATACCCTGTAACAGTAAATCAGTAAATCCAGTAAATCAAAACCACCATCCCCAATCACCCTCCTGTCCAGTTGTGATCATTGATGCTATTGACTCACGTCACTTTCAATATGATTCGGATAAACACTAACATGAAAAACAAATTTCTTTAATACATCTGATGCAGCGAATATTATGCTAACGTCACAAAGTTTTCAACATTAAAAAAGCTACTTTGCATCCTGAACTATGAATATAATACACAGCGACAACCTGACAGGCCTTAACATGAGAATAAATGTTAACGTTAACAAAGTTCCACAAAACTTAACAACAGTAAAGTAACTAACAGTAGCATACAAAGACGTAATCTACTTATACTTTTTCTAACAGCTTTAAATTTTAAACATTAACATAGTAACAATTTAACAATAAATTTATCACCAACCGTGTGTTATTATGCAATACAGATCAATGAGTTATACCTTCTAACTGTAACAGAGTTTTCACATCAATAAAACAAACATAGCATCAACTGAACTACGATTATATGTACAACGAGCAAACCTGCATACTCTTATGCAACGTAATACCGCAGTCCAAGCATTAACAAAGTTCCCACACTTAACACCAGAAAGTAACTAACGGATGGGTAGAGCAAACGTAACCTATTCTTGACGTTTTCAAACCTGAACTCTAACAATATAATTTAATCGTAGCACTGACACAGTAAATTTAAGCAAAAAATGTTATCATAACCTGTCCCGTTCACTTACTGATCAACGATAATACTCTAACGTAATAAAGTTTCGACATCATCAAAAAAGCTAACACAGCGTAACATAAACTAGAGAAATAGATGGTATAACGACAAATCTCACAAACAACTTACACAACGAATAAACTGTTAACATTAACAAAACGTAGCCTACTTAACACGAGTAAAGTAACTAACATTGCATTGCAAAACGTACCTATTCATACTTTTTCCATTCTTCTAATACATATTAACGTTAATCTACAAAGACACGGTAACATTTAGCAAAAAATTGTATCATAACGCTTGTCTCGATTATCCAATACAGACCGTAACCTACTATATGCTAAAGTAACAAGTATTTACATTATCCATAGAACTATCTTAAACAAAAAAATTTATCATATCCTTTACGTAAATATCATAATCCCCAGCAAATAGTTGCAAACATAAAAAAAAGTTTTTATCCAAACATATAAAAATAACAAAGTTTATCCAATACATAACATAAAAATAAGTTCCATGAAGATAAATAAGTTATCATGGTAAAATGGTAATAGTTACGCCGAATTTAAACAGTAAAACTCGTAATTCAGTAAATCAAACACCCCGCCCCCTCCCCCGCTCCTCCCTAACCCATCCTGTCCATGACCTTTTTGATCTTTCGATCTAATGATTCAGGTTCCATATCGAGTATCATTATCATGACAATCTACAAAATAATTTTTTATATACTAACTCCACGAAATATAATGCTAACGTAACATTGTTTTCACATTTAATAAAGCTAACATAGCATTACCGAGATATAAGAATATATATGCATAATGACCAAAAGCCTAACATCATCCTTACGCCACGAATAACTACTAAACATTAACAAAAGTCCCCTTACTTAACAACTTACAAAGTACCTAGCACGCGCGTACAAACGTAACCTATTCATACTTTTTCTAACATATCCTTGTTAATGTTTAACATCACGCTATTGATTTAACGGTCGCAGTTTTCGAGTATCACTTTCGGATAAACATAGCACAAAAAATGTATTTTTTATATACCTAACGTCAGCGAATATATGTGAACATAACAATGTTTTCACATTAATAAAGCTAAAATAGCCTCATATGAAACTAAGAAAATAATGTAAAACGACAAACTTAACACACTTACGCACTAATTAAACATTTAAACATTAAGCACAGTTCCATCCCTTAACTAACACTAAAAGTAACTAGCAAATTGCATACAAAACGTGAACCTATTCACACTTTTTCCAAGCATAATGCTCTAACATATTAACGTTAATTTCTACATTGACGCAGTAATATTTTAACAAACATTTTATCATAACCTTGTCTAATTATCCTACAGACCAACGAATAACTGTAACATAACAAAGTTTTAATTCAACATAGCACATAAAAATAAGTCTATGTAAAGTTATATCATGAGTAAATTGTATAGTTTACAGATTTTAAAGCCAGTAAATCAGTAAATCAGTAAATCAAAACCATCAACCCCTCCCCAATCCCTCCCTTCATGACCTTTTTGATCTATGATTGTCTATTGATTCTGCACACCACGATGGGTTATTTTCGACTAAACATAACACAAAAATAAGTTTTATATATATAACCAACTAATATATGCTCACGTAACAAAGTTTTACTTAATAAAGCTAACATAATACCAAGAAACCTGAAAACTAAGAATATAATGTACATAACGACAAATCTCTAACAATCTATATCGTACGAATACACTACTTAACTTAACAAACTTTCGCACTTAATAACAGTAAAGTACCTAACACTTCGTACAAAACGTAAACCTATTCACACTTTTTCAGCAATTTGTCAACATATCAATGTTTAATTTTTACATTAAACATAGTATTATTTAACAAAAAATTTAGCATGACCTACAACCCTATCTAATCATCATACTGACTATGAATATAAAGCTAACGTCGCGAATTTTTTACATCAAAACTTTCGCATTTTTTTCACAAAAATTTATCACCCTCGCCTATATATGAACCATCCAACGAATAATTGCATAAGACAGACAAATGTTAACCAACCAAAACATAAAAATAACAAACTATTTTATCTGACATACACAATTCTAAAAGTGATTGAATAAAATATCATAGGAAATTTTAGTAGTTTACTGATTTTAAAGCAGTAAGTCAGTAATCAAAACCATCCACCCCAATGCATTCCCTCTACCACGTCAATGTCGCGCTATGATCTATTTGAGAATACTCTTGATCCAAGTCATATAGTTCGAGTATCATTTTGGATATAACTAACATAAAAACATATATGTTATTTTAATACTGACCTACGAATATATATTTACGCAACAAAGTTTTAGCACATCAATAAAGCTAACATACGATAACCTGAACTAAGAATATTAATGTACAAAATGCATAACCTAACATCCTGTCGCGTATGAAGAAATCACGCTAAATTCCTGAAAAATCCTTACATATCCCAAAGTGTAAAGTAGCTAACAGTGATACAATACTCGACATGTCCACTTTTTTCCGCTGCATATCAGCAACAGAATAAAGAATGTATTATCTTACAGAAAATCTTAAAAAAATTGACAATCTATCAAGGGATACCTGGCATCTTGAGCTTATGAATTGAGACTATCTTCATCAAATGGTCCACTCGCTGCGGGTATATACATCAATTGAACTATGAATAAGACGCATACATTTCCACAACACTCGTGCGATCCTAACATTACTCAAGAAAAAAAAACTTAACCTCGGCTCACGTTTCTAACAGATCATCGGAAAAAAACATACCGAAGGCTGAGGCCATAAACCGCTGTACGCCCATTAGGGGTGACCCCTCTCTCAGTAATCCACCCTTGTCAAGGGGCTTCATCCCTTGGGTTTTCTCTCGGGAGGTGATGTGTTGTTTTAGGATACTGCCTTGTTAATATGAAAGCTGTTTATTTTCGTAAGGTTATGGTACGTTTATGTTAAAAGTATCACTACCTGACGTGTGTAAAAAATAACACGATTTGTTAGAGAATTTGATGAGTTTTGTAAGATATACTATGTTAACTGACAATGAGTGTGTAGAACGTGCAGCCTAGTTAAGAATTTGTGTGAGTAAATGTTAGTTGAACCCGAATTTGCTAAATGTAAATACGCTGTATTCATATTCAATATGATTGTTATAATATCCCGAGACTACAGTGTACACTTTTGATGAAGAAGTTCTCAATTCATAGTTCAAGATCGTATCTTTAATAGATTGGTCACTTTTTAAGGGATTTTGTTAGATCATACGGTTTTTACCTGCTTGCTGATATGGCGGGAAATAAGTGGGTGAACATGTAGAGTTATTGTATGACCTGTTAGCCTCTTTACTTTTGATAAGTAGGGAAATTTTCCGGATGTTAGCGGATTATTTCATAAGCGAAGTATGTTAGGTTTGCATTATGTACATTATATTCTTAGTTCAGGGTATGATATGTTTATGATATTGATCGCTAAATACTTTGCTTGCGTAATCATATATTCGTAGGTCAGTATATACAAATAACTTATCTTTATGTTATGGTTATGCCAAAATGATTACTCGAATATGACTTTGGATCAAGTAGTTCAATAGCATCATAGTGCGAAGGGTGGGGTAGGGGACTGGCTGTGGTGGATGGTGTTTGATTACTGAATTTACTGATTTTAATGCCTTTAAAAATCAGCTAACTATATCCGCTTTCAACTGGTGATTATGTTATTCCAACGAACTTTATTTTATGTTATGTCAGGAATTAAAATTTTGTTATTTTATGTTATTGGTTGGTTAGAAACATGTTTTGTGTGTCTTTGAATTATTCTTTGGGTTGAATTATTTAACGGCGAGGTTATTGATGAATTTTGTTAAAATCATTACGCAAGTTGATTTGTAAAAAATTCCGGATCGTGTAGCTATTATATCGCTGTCAGTATGATGGAATATGGCAAAGGGTTAATGCTAAAAGTTGTTAAATTATTACGATGTTATGTAAAATTAACATTGATCAGTTAGGATATGCCTTGAAAAAAAAGTTGGGAAATCAAGTTTACTGTTTTGTACGCAAGGTGTCTAGGTACTTTATCTGTTGTTAAGTGGAGATTTGTTAAGTGTAGTTATTTTATTCGTACGTATGGTGTGTTAGGTTGTCGTGTTACCATTATATTCTTAGTTCAGGTTATTGTGTGTTATGTCAGCTTTATTAATGTCAAAAACTTGTGTTACGTTAGCATATTTTCAATGGTTAGTATATAAAACTTAGTTTTTTGTGTTATAACGTTAGTCGAAAATGTGATACTCGAATATATGACATGAATTCAATAGATCAATAGATCTAAAGGTCATGGTGGGGTTTGGGAGGGATTGATGGTTTGATTTTACTGATCTTGCTGATTTACTGCTTAAAATTTCTGTAAACTTTTACAGTTTAGTATGATATTTTATTCATAGAACTTATTTTTAAGTTTGGATAAAAACTTTGTTAATGTTTCATACTTTTGTTGGTCTGTATGATAATAGACAAGTAATGTTATGATAAATGTTTGTTAAATATTACTGTGTCAATGTAAAATTAACGTTTAATATGTTAATGATATGCTTGAAAAAGTATGAATAGGTTTACGTTTGTATGCCTATGCTAGTTGACTTAGGAGGTTTAGAGTGTGGAACCTTTCGTTATGATTGTTAGCTGTTTATTATGTAGTAAGTTGTGTTAACGTTTTGTCGTTTATTATCATATTTTGCTTAGTTTCATATGAATGCATTTATCAGCTTTATTAATGTGAAAACATGTTATGTTAGCATTATTCGCTGTTGTATATAAAGAACTCATTTTGTGCTATGTTTATATCCGAACTGATACTAGATATTTCCACTTTTCCAGCAATTTTTTTACATAGTCAATGTTATTTTAGCTATAACATTGTATATATGTATTATTTAACATACCTTAGCAAATTTAAGCACAGCTTTACATAACTATAAACACTGGTCACAAAAGTTATTTCATTAAGTTTTACTTTAAAAACAACTCGTGATGCTTGCAAATCACCGGTACAACCGCTATTCTCTAATTTCACTAGATTAGAATCAAAATGTCTATCACGAACAAGATATGGTCATTATACTATTCCAAAATAAGATACCAAAGATCCGCTAGTCTAACTAAAACGCAACTTGCAGATCTTATGCTACCATATGGAATTTATGAAATAATTACATGTCTCTTCAATACCTACAAATTCATAGAACTTGTTAACTATAAAATAACTCCCAACGTAAACAAAATAGACAGCAGGTAAACCTTTATTCATCAAAACCTACCAAGACTGAACATTACCAACATATCTAACATTTACAAAGTGTTATAATCTTAACCAGATAGACCACAACTTTTGAGACTATGAAATAAACATTAATCATTTGCGATACTATGAATAAGTTCTCAATCTGTCCAATCATTACGTATCAAAACTCAACCTATTCCTACTTTTTATATTATTTCACCATCAGCTAAAGTAGTATTATCTATCCAAAACCCTTAACAAAGTGTATTACCTATCAAAGATACCAACATCTTGAACTATGAATTGATGCTACTTTCATCAAAGTGTCTTGTCTTTCAAATATAACATCATTTTGAACTATGAATAAATGCAGTCATTGACAAAATTCTCTACCAAATTTAACATTACGCAGTAAAAATTTAACCTAAGCCCACGTTTCCAACACATCATCAGCAGCTAATATAGTAATATCTTACAAAATTTATCATTTCCTAACAAAGCTAGTATAACCCAACAGATCTAAATACCCTGATCTACGAATAAATGACTGTTAAATCCATTATTTCTGGCTTTCAAAAGTTACCATTCAATATTATCAAATTAACAAAGTGTCCAACCTATCAAAGATACGATATTTTTCACATTTACATTTTTCATTTACGCTAAATAGCAAATTTAACTTAAGCAAAGTTAGGTATTCATGTCAAAGTAGTACATAACTCTGATAATTTCCTTCAAAGATGTCTCGTACACTCTGGCAAACTTTCCTACCTAGCAATAATAAGGTTAATCGAACTAACTAACCCAGCTATGTTACCCCAAGATCTTATAAACACATCTTTTTCATGCCTTATCCTATAATTTTTCAATATACATTTTCATTTATTTTTAAATAGCAAATTTAACTTAAACATATTATCGTACTCCCGCCAACTTAGTACATAACTCTTGTCATTCCCTTTCGAAGAAGGCTTGCACACTCCAAAGAAACTATCATACCTAGCAATACTATGGTTAACCCAACTGTGTTACCCTAAAGGTCTTCTCATTCACTCATCCTACTAAGGATACTAAAATTAATTTTCACTATTTAATAAAGTGCCTGAAGGAATTCATCTTTTTCCGCGAGAAGCCCCATGGGAGATCACCCCTTGAAGGGGTGTGAAGTCCCATCTGGAGAATCACCCCCGAAGGGGGTGTAAGCGGGCATTATCCTTCTAGAGGAGGGGTAAGGACTCGGCTCTTTGGGCGGAGACCTCAAAGATAATTTTGCTAACCCTTATTGAAAGATATTTGTAATATTTTCTTGAAAAGATTCCATTTATAAAATTGTTTGGTACTCTATTCTGACTGTTAAATCCATTATTTCTGGGTTGCAGAAGTTACCATTCAATATCTTTATATTTCTTTTATATAAACAATTATTATGATTTCAGTCCAGATCTAACAGCACCTCTATCAAAAGCATTCACTGGATTCCTTGTCGATAGAGATTTTAAAGGAGTGATTCCAGGACGAAAGGAAATTATGATGGGTCTGAGAGCCTCAGATACAAGAGGAATAACTTTTCAAATTAGATATTTATAAAAAGTTATGAAACTATCGTATATAATACAGGATAATACTAGTGTTGATGTTAATGTTAAACCTTTAATTAAATTTTAATTTAACTTAAAAAGTGTTCTCTCTCTCCTCGTCTCCTCTCTCTCTCTCTCTGCTCTTCTCTCTCTCCTCGTCTCTCTTCTCTCTCTCCTCTCTCCTCTCTCTGCTACTCTCTCTGCTCTCTCTCTTCTCTCTTCTCTCCGACTATAGAATGGATGGGTGGTTGGTCTGCTTTAAAAACAATTTACACACACAAACACAAACCATAACACACACGCAACACACATAATATATAATATATTATATATTATAATTTAATATAGATATAGTATATATATAATATATAATATAGTTTATATAATAATAGTATTTATATATTATATATATATATATATATAATAATATTGCAATTAGGTGGAAAGGTGCTGGTTTTAAATACCATGAAGTTTGTTTTAATTTCACGAACCATTTGCCCGCATTTCAGCAAGTTGGTGTCTGTCCAAAAGGGCATTAGACGAAGCGACAAAATATGCCCTTGAAAGAAAGACTTTTGGACAACCTATTATAAATCATCAAGTAGGATTTTACTAAGCTATTCTCCAAATGTTAAATTAAATTCTGTTGTGTACACTATAGATAACGTGTAATAAAAAAAAAAATATGTTTCAAATTAACAAAAATCCAGAACAGTTTTTCTAAGCAAACGAAAACAAATTCAAATTTTTTCACATTTCAGGCTGTTGCATTTATGATTGCTGAAATGGCCATGGATGTTGAATTAGGGCGTTTAGCTTACTACAAAGGAGCATGGGATTATGACCAAGGAAGAAATAATAGTTATTATGCTTCAATTGCCAAAGCTTTTGCTGGTGATGCTGCAAATAAATCAGCAAGCAATGCAGTCCAGGTATTGTGGATTAAAAATTTTAATCTTTATATTTCAAAATAGCCAAAGGAAAAAAAAGTAACACTTATCTTCGAAAATTAAGAAAACCGAACTTGATGCTAATTCGACTAAATTTGCATTTGTTAAAAGTTGTTTTTCAAAAAATTAAAAAAACTTTTTAAAATTTGCTTAAATTTTTTTTACCAATATCCCATTTTTTTATGAAATTTTCTGAATTGATAGAAATGAAACAAGCTACAAATGACTTTATTAAAAGCACTTTTCTATAGTCATTCCATATGGCTGATGAAATACCCTATTACATATATTTCTCTGATTCACTTTTCACTTTATATTTTAATAAGTAATATATTTGCCACTAACATCAACAAATTCAGATGATGAATAATTTTTTAGTGATCATAACGCTTTCTACTTTTATCTTTTTTAAAGGGTGCATATTTTTTTTCCTCTGCTATTAATTAATGTAATATGCAAAGCAGATGACCAGCATGGAAAGAATAGGGCTGGCATCTGTCCTGTATTTAATAGAGTAGGCATTTTGAATAAATTTGTAACTTGCTCTCATGTGTGATGCTCTGGAGCTATATCTAAGCCTTTTATTATTATCGTGTCTTTTTTTTTTTTTTTTTTTTGCGATTTCCGCATGAATAGAATTTCCCATAAAAGGCAACATTTTTATATCTGCTAGGATTCAAGCCTATAAACTTATATAAGCCAATGATAACTTCAAACCTCCAATTCAAGGGTACTTACAGAGGAAGAAATGTTATGGTTTATGACTAAGACCTCAAGATAAAGCAGCAGTTTCTGTAGTGAAAAACCAACATTCACGACATACCGTAAAAAAGGAGATTAGTAAAAGGTAATTGAAGACTTCAATGCAAAGAGAATTTAATGGTATCGATCCATCACCAAATAGATGTCTGCCAAAATTCTCCAGTTCCCAAGTCAATAGATGAAAAACGACGCTTGTCGCAAAAATTGGAACATTTGGTACAACGGAACGGTTTTTTTCACCACGACAAATGCTCAAATACATTCCATTTTCAAACTGACAATAAATTTGCTTTGTTACTATCATGACGTTATCCTCTGCTCTTTTCGTTAGATTTTGAACCAGTGACTTTTTATATCTCAATGAAATTGAGTACCTCGAAGAGTGGCATCTTGACGTAACTAAGAAACACACTCCAAATCGTAACAGTGTTTTGCACAACTTTGACAAAAAGGCCTTTCGAATACTTTCAAAGTACCATGGAGAGAAACTGGAATAAATATATACTATATACATTATATATATATATATATATACTATATTTATATATATATATACTATTATAATATAATATATTATATATATAATATATATATATATAATGATATATATATATTATATATATTTATATAATATATATATATATATATATATATTTAGCATAGTTTAACATCTTGCAGTATCTGGGGAGCCTTGGAAATGTCTAATATAAAAGGATGATATTCGCGCAGACGTCCAGGACATAGTAAGACTTTCCTTTCTTCGCATAGTCAAGGGTGCGACAGGCTAGCTACTCCGTGTCCTTTATTTCTATGCTTGCAGTAACTTCCTGGACCAGCTATCTGGAATCTTATGGCCCCTAGAGGCACGATCTTCTGAAGAGCTCTTGAAGAACGAGTTTTGAGGCTAAGAAGAAGTTGGTGGATCAACTGAAAGGTGAAAACCCTATCTGAGTTTATAACTCAAAGAGTGGCATCAGAAACCATTGCGCGAGAAACGTCTTTTCCTAAAGGCTCTAGGGATCAGGTTTCTGGCCCAGAAGGAAAACAAAAATGCTGGTCAAACTGACAGGGCGAAAAGCCCTACATGGGAGATGGTAATAATATATCTATATATATAGTTATGTCTTTATTATCTACATAGAGATATGA
>JABUQX010022215.1:45000-48123 GCA_015478945.1 Trachelipus rathkii
CCGAGTTCAAATTATTAATTTGTTAGTGTCGGTATATTTTTGTATCATGAAGTGGTCTTGTTTTTATGTTTTATTACAAAGTAGATGAATATGTGTTTAAAAGTATAATATGGTGATATACTTTCAAATTGGAAAATATTGCCTGTTTTATTTTATTGTAAAGCCTATAGGTGTTTAAAGCTTGTGGTTTTTAAAGTTATGTGTTATATTGTAAGTATTGGCATTTGGTTTTTTCACACATCGTCTGCAACAACGGATTTCAAAAAGTGCATTGTGTCCACGTCGTTGCTAGGTATTACTGGCAGGTAAGGCTTATGTGTTTATTTGGGAAATTTATTTTTCGAAGTATGGTAAATATTATATTGTGCCAGATTAAATATAAACTTAATAGTTTGATGTTTACATATTTTAGTATATTGTTAATTGTTCAAGTCCTTCATTTTTGTTTGTAACAAAAGAATTTTTGTTCTTAAATACTAATGGCACTCTTTGCATTGTAGTAACAGCTGTTCATGCAGTACCTTGTGCACACTTAAAAATCGACGTCTTTTGCAAATGTTAAATTCATTTAGCTTTCAAGTAAATATTTAATATCTTTTGTCAAAACAGTCAGTCTGTACATTTTTGTTATTATATTTTGATTGTTTATATATATTATTGAACATAAATGTGTATATTATATATATACATATTTATGGGCGAAAATTTATATAAACTTAATGATAGAGCATTTTGTTTTGATTTTTATAAGGCATAAAATATATAAATTAATAAATATATATATATATTATATTATAAATATATATACAATATTTTATTATATATATATCCTAATATATATATATATATATAAATATATATACTATATATATATATAATATATAATATAATATATATATCTATACATATACATAGTTGTATTTAGTTACTGAGGTTCTATATATGCAGTGCGCATGTACGTGGATATCTGAGGACATCTAAATACATGTGCATGGATATATAAAACTTACTTGGTAAGAAGCAGGAACGTATTTTTTTTATTAAAGTATTTTTAAATTTAATTCACATAGCCAGGTGTTTCCAAACATAATTTACTTTCTCACTTATTCAAATATTCCAGTCGTAAATTTATTTCTAGTCTTACCAGACATTGGTTTCATGATCAAAAGGTTGATCATTAAACAGGTTCATTCATTGATAAGGAATAATATTGCTGAATTGTTTCACATAAGGTAAAGAACCCGGTCCAAACTTGTTTCACTTGAAGGGTCTTCAAGGGGATAAGTTGGCCTGAGTTTTTAAACAATAAAATTGCATATAATGCTTCTCCTTAGTAAAATTATAACAGGGAGCCTGGATACTGTTCACCCCCATACAGTTTGAGAATCATTGAAGGTGTTGTATTGATTGGATTGCACGGGGGCCCTGGCCACCAGGATTGTTATACGTGGACAGAGTCGTGTTTATGACTATATTTAATACTTTAACCACTGCACCTACATTATAAATTGGATACCTGTCTCGCAATCTTTATATACTAACCTTTCAGTCCATTATGTTCTTTATCAATGAATTGCTTGTAGTAGAGTCATTTTGCTATTTTATTGAATATTTAGAGCTCAAGGTCGTTCATCGTATTTGCCTAAGACCTGTACCAGGAGTGTCAGGTCCAAAATTTATTCCCTAGAATGCGTAGATATTTTATGATTAAAATTAAAAAAAAATTGGTTTTGTTTTGGGTTTTAAATTTGGGGTGTTTTTATTAACTGTCAATTAGTTCGTTTGGGACTTTCTGTTTTATTGAAGTTGAACAATCTATCATTTTTTGGTGTTGTGTATTGGTGAAATAGCAAACTGCTATTGCAATCAATAACCTGTATGTGGAAACAGAAGAAACACTGGAATGATATTTTAGTCCACACCATATATTTATGCTTTTTAATAAATATACTATATATTATATATATAATCTATATATAATATTAATATATATATAATATAATATAATATATATTATATATATATAATATATATATATATACTATAATAATAATATATATATATATATATATATATATATATATATATATAATAATAATATATAAATATATATATATATATATATTATATATATATATCTCTTATATATATATATATATATATATATATAAATTATATGTATATATATAATATATACTATAATATATATAAAATATTATATTATAGTATATAAAAATATATATATACATATTTATTATAATCGGTTTAGATAGGAAGTAAAATTTACAAAGTTGAGCGAAGCGAAAGTAGTATTTTTCGGAAGTTCCCGATTTTACCTACTTTGGGTTCTGGACCGAGAATACTGTTTTCACCGCAAAGATTTTTGTCAAATTTTACTAACAGATTGTTAGAATAGACTCATTCATAATATATCCTAAGTTATCATAGTTATATCATATAGTTATATAAGTTATATCATATATATAATTATATATATATATAATATATGTAATATTTATTATAAATATATATAATACATAAATACATATAAGTATATATTTATATAATTAAATAATAAATACATTTTATGTAACATCTCAGAATTTGTTTTCATGCGTTATCAATTGGAGCCAAATTTGTTAAAATTATCTGGTAGAAAATCCGATTGAGAGTGATTCGTCGCGTTGTAAGTGCTTAGTACGAAACGATAATTTTTGTAATTGTTTTGTCAGAACAAAATATAATCACAATGGCTTTCCTTAATCGCCGGTTATGGAGATGTGCAAATCCGCGGGTTTTTCGGCTAAGGAACTCGGCTTTATGAAAAAGATAAAGTGGCTCAAGAGTCTGCTGCTGCTTTAGAGGAAATGAAAACTAAGCTGCTGATTTGGAGAACCAGCCTAAGCTTGAGACAGAAGACGGCGAATTGCGAGAAGAGCTAAGCTCGAAGCGAAAGGAAAAGTAAGCTGAGACGAAAGGGAAAAGCTAAGATCGAAGCAGAGCACAAAAGTTCAGTTTGAAGCAGAAGAAAGATGTTCAAATGAAGCTGATGCTGAAGACAGCAAGCGCCAACACGACCCGCGATGCCTCACAAAAGCACAGCAGACAAGCCACAAGCAACTT
>JABUQX010022216.1:0-15000 GCA_015478945.1 Trachelipus rathkii
GAAAGGGTTAATTTTTTAATTATTTTTTTATATTTCTTATTATTTTAGTAATTTAACGTAGTTCACTTTTTCTGGGGGTTCCACTATAACTTGATGGTAAGACTCCACTTACTCTTAGGTCTATCATGCCTTTCAATACGATATAAAAGTTTATATTATTTTTCTTTCACTTTACAAACTTTATTTTATATTATCTTTATTTTATTCTTTTTCTTATTTATTTTATTTTCTAACTGTGGTTGTATATTTATTTAAACTGAATAGATTTGTTTTCTGTTATTCACAATTTATTTATTTTATGATTTTTTTAAATTTAATTTACCTAACGAGCGTTTTTAAAATCGAAGGCGTTCTGTGCGTTACCTCTAAAACGATATATTTTTGTTTTCTTATCTTAAGCTTTATACTCGAGAATCGCCTCCTGTGGGGCTAATGGCTCAAGAAATAGTTAGAGCTACATAGAAAAAAAGACAGTTGGGTGTGTAGTCGTGTCTCTGACGAGGGCGCAAATTTAAATTTTGGCCAACTATTCTAACATAACCTTTCTTAACGTATCACATATATCCTCTGCGCATTTATATTTATAGTAATTATTACGAAGTATTCCCATCAAATATAATTACAACATAGTATTTATAATAAATCAAATATTATCCGAATCTCACACAATCTTATGTGATGGGAGTGAAAAGACTTTGCATCTGTATCATATTTAATTACATCATATATCTATATCAATTATTATATATATATTATATTTATTATCTTTAATATATATATATATTATTTATATTCTATTTATTTATTTTATATATTATTTTAATATATCTTAATTATATTATATATCTATATATCTACCTTTAGTTAGATTGGATCATGACAATTCCGCATCCTCGCATTTGCGGAACATTTCTTTCCGCTACTGCTACATAATCTATGATACAATCCGCTACCATCCGCATTACCTACTACTTATAAAACTTAGGTACCCATCATATACTCCGCAATATACATCTTTTTTTGAATAGATTATCCGATGTTGATGCGTATCTATCTAGATTAGTTTTCTTCACTCTTTGATTCTTAAATTAGCCATATAAAATTATCAATATTATAATTGGCATCTTTTAATCATTCCGGAAGTTTTATTACAGGAATATTTGTATAATTATGAATTTCTGATTCTGTATATATTATATAATATTATATATATTATACTTATTTTTAATATATCTTCATATTTATTTATTATTTTATTATTTCTTATTTTATATATATATATATTATATATTATAGTTATATATATATTTATATACTATCTTTCTGAAATATTACTTATTGTTAAATTTTCTATATATTTATTATATATATATATTATACTATTATTATATTTTAATAATTATTATATATTATATATATATATAATAATATCTATAATTATATATCTATTTTTATTATTATATTAATATCATATATTATATATATATCGGTATGAGTATATATAGATGGTACCTATACTAGCTAGTTTATATATCATTATTTATATATAATATTATATTATATATATATAGTGAGGTTCATATTATTTATAATATATCTTATTTATTATAGTATATTTATATTATAATGTATATTATATAATTATATAATTACTTGTAGTATTGGTTATATAGCATATTATGTTTATTTATAGTTATAATGATTATTTCAATTTGAATGAACATATATAATATGGTATATAATATAGTATATATATATATACTTATATTTATTTATGTATACTATTCCAACTATATGAGATAATTATTTACTTAACTGTGTTACAGGGCGTGAATTCTGCACAATCTCTGCTGACAGTCTTTGTCTTTATATTAATCGCGGGAGGGCGATAGAGCGCACCAACAGCGGATAAGGATAGCAATTGTATTGTGTCTTTAAAGTAAGCTACTGTTGTTAGGACGTCTTTTCGCCTTCTCCTAAGTAGTGTAGGATAGATTGAAGGCTATCATTTTTTGAGCGAGGAGACTACATGTTGGAGTGGTGTGTTTGTATTGAACGCGTTCGTTAACTCTTTATTTCCGTTCAGTACGTGTGTAAGATTTGGTGGGTTACTTTTCCTAAATGTTTATCGTTGTTGCGTGTGTACATAGCTGTCGGTACCGCTTTGGGTGCTTGATATGAGGTTATGATTGGGACAAAACGGATATTTTGTTAAAACGAGCGTTAAGTGTTTTGACGCGAGGGTGTAAAGCAAACAATGGTAGCTTGTTATGAAATCATTTTATCGGGGAAAATTACAGGAAAGGTGTTCAGGGAAGTGTCTGCCCTGTACCTTTCTGATTAACTTCGTTTACACGTCGCCGTGCTGTTAGGCCGGTCGGACTCTACCGAACGATGCCTCACTGTGTCCTGAGTTTCCTGAGGGCAGAGAGGTGTCATGAATTATTTTTGCGCTCGAGAATGTTTCAGTTTCCTCTCTTGTGTGACTGGTTAATGTATCACAACACTGCTTCTACTATGCCTCCTCAAAGATAAATGTTCAATTGTAGTGTGCGTGCGTGTAGGGGATCGGTTGCTGGAGCTTTCTGCTCAGGCCACCCAACCCAGGTCCTGCCCTTTTCTCGCCTAGTTCAAGTTTGTCATTTTTTTATGTTGTATTGACCATGCTTGTACAGTTGTTATGCTCCGTTAACTTTTTGGCTGAAGTTGTCGCTTGGTAATGGTCGCCATCTATATATGTCTGCACATACGCGTCAATGTCTCTGGGGTTTCGCAAGCCGGGGTATGTGTCGGTTTCTCATTGATCTGCTGTGAATTGGCGTTTGTGTTCCATAGACGTGCGTTAGTTTTACAGAGGTGATTGTTGTCAAGGTCACTCAACACGGTGGAATGAATGACATGGTGTCCCAGCAGATAATACCCTTTAACGCACATTTTTCCATAATCCCTGCCCCGCATGTTTAACGCGCTATAATTTTTTCGTCTCTTTGGTGGATGAACTCTGATAATCATTTTGTTTTGCGGAATTGTCCTCCGCGGGGGGTCTTCCAATATCATGCTAGCTGTTTGTCTGTGAGGTTTCGATTATCTGCCCCGTACCGGTCAGTTCTATCACATTGTCAAGTGCTTGGGTTAGTCTACGCTCTTCTTTCTCCGTGCCCGACGACTAGAGCCTGTTCTAAGTATCATTTGGTTGTCTGAGCGTGTATTTTTTGATGTTTTTTTTGATATAGCAGGATTAATCGATGCTCCGTTGCAGAAACCCCCGGGCCAAATCGCACTGAACGTGGTGCGAAGTGTCATTCGTTATTGGCACTAAGTAACTTTTGTACTTGTCAATGAAATTGGCTGGGGATATGTTTCGCCATTGTGAGATTTTTTGCTCACCGCAAACCGAGTCAGACCGCTAGTCTAGTATGAGATCCAACCTCCCGGGCAGGGCAGGACTGCGTCCTGTGATAGTCGATTCAGGTCGTTGGTCGACTCTCTCTCTCAAGGCACCTTTGTCTTTTTCCTGACTTTTCCGGCCTGTTATTTGGCCCCTCTATAACTTGCAACAACGCACACAGGTTAGTCTCTCTTCGTATTAACTGTTTTTTTAACAGCGCTATCTTGTCCTTCTCCCCCCACTTAATCAGCTATCCTTGGGGACCGGGCTGACAGGGTGAGATTTTATCTTGGTTGAGGCCGCCTTGATCCGCTAATTGTTGCCTGGCATCAACGTCTCAGTTTCCTGGTGGCTATCGCGGTAGGTGAGTTCCTCTTTCTCTGTCTGGTGGAAACCGGTTTCCCCTTGGGGCAATTAATCTTTTTTGCGCACCTGAAGACAGTGGCAAGCCTTGTAGCGTTTTCGAATGCCTTTCCGTTTTTCGTCACCACCATGCTAACTGCTACACCCCTCCTTGGGAGGAGAGCTCGGTTTTAACTCCAGGAAAGAGTGAGTTGAGTCCCTTTAAGCTCGGTTATCGCCGATTGGTTTGCCGCTTATACTCTTGTTCCGAGATCTCAGTCGGTGATGAATTTTCGACGTTTAAGCCTGTATATTATTGCGGAGTTTGACCACGCTTGTTTCTCGAAGACCGAACCGGTCTCAAGGCGGACGAGGCTTCTTCATGGGAATCTCGCCGCGACGCAGACGTCGAAAGCACAGTTCGGTGTCGATATCCGCAGACGACTTCGGTGAGCGACGTGGGCCTTTCCGCAGGGGGCTTCATTAAACGGTTGTTGAATACCCTAAAGTCGGTAGCGTCGCGTGACACCCACTCTGGGCCCGCAGGCACTACACCCTCGCACTGTGCGAGGTCATCATTCACTATATAAATCTAGTGATTCGCTTCAAGTCGTCCGTAAACTTCTCGACTATATCTTGAAGCGTCAGATGTCCGCGAGCACATTTAGTGATGCTTAGTGGAAGAATGAAAGGTGGTGTGGGCTCAGCTCGCGTTTATCGCTGTTGCTTCTGACTGCGCATCTTCGCGTCCGAGTTTGTTCGCAGTATCTGTAATTCCTGGATAAATTGCACCTATATAGTTATACAAGTATTTATATATCATATATAATATATAAGTATCGAGGAGCTGATCACTTAAATAGGGTTATATAGGAGTTTGCTATAATATATATAACCCTATATATACTATATAGTCAGTAGGCTCAGTATTTATTCTTGTCATCTATAAGACTTCATAGTACACTATAATCATATATTACTTACGTCGCTAGGGTGGTGAGGTCTACCCACCGTGTGAGATGTTTTTATATATATCTATTAAATACGAGAGTTTATGGCTGCATAACTACTTTCAATAGAGTAAACGATACCGTCATGTTGGGCCTCTTCCTTCAGCCCTCCATCTGCGCATCACTTTTTAAGATGCCTGTTATTGTTGCCGCAAATCCTTGTACCTTCGCTCTCATTAATGCGGTTGTCTCTTTTTAAGATCGCATGTCCGCATCACCCCCGCAAACAGTCCAAATCGTTTACGACGATCTTGTTCAATTCACTATATGAGATTTACTAATCCATATATACGATGTCGACCGTATTTGAATAGTACCGTCGCTAGCCTACTATGAGTGAGCCTAGATATGAGGGAGATATATACAGTGAGTGTTTTTGCCGCGGGCGAATGTCGCGTTGAGTTTTTTTCCGGTTGCCTTTTATATCACATCACTTTTTATATAAGTTTACTATGGAGTTATTAGATAGTTAGCTCCATTAGCCTGTCGTGAGCATATATATTAATTAAATGCCCCTTTATACTGAATGAATACCTTTAGGCGGCCTGGTGTCAGTGCTCGTTGTAACAGAAAGATATATGATAAACTTGTAGGACACTAACTGCTTCATTAGATGAGTTTGTGTGGTGTAGAAGAAAAGGTGTAAACTGTAGGATAGCAAATAAATGATTAGAGCTATCGCTTACATGCTAGTGACTGCGTCTTCTTGGGGTCAACAATCTCCTGTGGTAATATGTGACGAATCTGTAAGTTCCGCCGCTCTTTGCGCACCGCGCCCTTCGTTCCGTTAGGGATGATATAGCTGTGCGTTGTCGTGTATTGAGTGTGGTACGAGCTTGCTATTGTTGTATATATGCGCAGACCGGGGCGCCCACTCTCCATGGGCAAGTTTCCTCGATATTATGCGCATATAAGAGTCGGCATTGAGGGCTCCATCTAAAAGCGGAATGCTCCTTGGCGCCAGGAGATGAAGTGGACGCTGCAGTATTGGCTAATATGTGTCGATTACGAAAAATAGGTGAGCGATGAGGACACGCAGGCACACTGGCTGGGGTTGTGTACTCCTTCCTGTCAGTGTGGGTGATCTTGCTGTTGGACCCTGTCGGCGGCAAAGCCTGGGTACGCGATGGTCGGGTATGACACCCCATAGCATTCTGCTTGACGACTTTACTCATACTTCTTTTTTTCCGCGACCTCCTCTTGTCTCCCTTACGTTGTAAGGTCGCGGTCCGCAGTTCTCCTTTGTCAGGCTCTTATCCCGCTTGCCCTTGTGGATTCTTTCACTCTCTAGATTTTGGTTCGTATCGAGGCTCAGGTAAATATAATTGTGTATATATTGTTTTTTTGTTGCGCTGTCGGGCTTTTCTTCCTTTCATTTTCGTAACTTTTGCCATCCATCTGAGGTTTCTGGTCCTCTAGTATGAGTTTTGCCTTGGTTTCTTTTGTTCGCGTATGTCGTCTTGCTGTTCAACAGCATCTATTTTTGTCCCTGTTTCTGTTCCGCATAGTTCTGGGAATTAAAAGAAAGATTGAAGGATTATATGAAATGTTTATTATTATTTATTTCCTATATCGTATTTATCCATTATTACTTAGTTATACCCATACCTTTTTGTTATGGGGTATTTAGGAGTTATTATATATGAGTCACTCTATATTTATATTATTTTCATTTACAGTTTTTTATTTATTTATTTTAATATTCTAATCATTTTTTTTTTCTTTTTTACCATTATTAATTTACATCAACCCGAAAAATTCCTATATTTTTCATTTATTTATTTATTTTACTTATCCCATCATCTATCTTAACTTATATAACTTATTACTATGATTACTAATATTAACTTATTATTATATTTTATCATATTATAATTTTATATCAATGTATATAACTACTTAATAATATTATTATTCCTATTATATCATTATCCTTATTATTTATATTAATATATATAACTATTTATTATACATACGTAATATTATCATCTATATTATCTTTCATATACTTATTATTTAACTTATACTTTGCTTATTAATACTCATATTTCACTGACTATTATACTATTAGTGTTAGTCATGTAGCTATTTAATACTATTACTATCTCACGCTCAATCCAACTATATAAATGAATGTGGAACATTCTCTACCGATATAAAATTCTGTTTATGAAAGGGATGATGCAATTATCCCCTATATCTTTCTTTATTCTCTCTACACATAATTCTGTTCTCTTTTTCTCAAGCTATCATCTGTAAGGTGCCATAACTAATATCCAAACGTACCCACTCCCACAGGTACTTATGACAGACCTATGCCACTGCAATGCACCTCTGGTCTTGTCTATACCATTATTGGATATCCTTGCACAAACAAATGTTCTTCAAAGCCTACACTCTTCCTCATCCAGCGCCACGCGCAGATAAGCAGGTAGAGAATAATAAATTCACCTTCAAGATAGATGTGAGACAAGTAAATCATCCTTTTTGCAATCCTATATTTGACAAGAGAAATTACCCACTCCAATACTGGCTTACTATGTTAAAACCATACACAAAAAACTCTTTAACATCCACCAATACTTCCTCTCTTTTTCTATGGCGAGTATCCCGGACCTGACTATTACACAATCTCAGATGATACTTCATCCCTTCACCATCACTTACGTACACCTTTGCCTGCGGGGCACTACAGCCTACTCTATTTAGCCGAGCACCATCATATACACACTTCGTCCTTCTTATTTCATAACCGCTTATAGGCAATATTTAGTCGCCTCATCATCATCTGGAAAGAAGGCAATCACTCCCGCGATATCCCCTATCTATATTATTCAAAAGCGAAAAAAGACACCCCTCAACAGACCCCTCCTCCATCATCCAATCTCAACTGCTATCTACTCTATGATGTAAACTCCCTAACGAAAAACTCGTAGCTCAAACATGATATAAAACCCACAGTGCGCACAACTTCCTCACGAACACTACTTTCCAAAACGGTTTCCAGCAAAATTATTCAACCACAACTGTCTTCACAAACACCATTCTAATTTTGGGCATTGTTTTCCGCGAGATATATAACATAGCTCTAAATGCTCCAAGCAGCTCCTTATATGAGTACAGGTCCAGACCGACTAGCGACGCTAATCCCCAAAGTATTACTAGTCACTCCAAAGCTATTGTCTCCGAATTACAATTGTCACAAGAAATGGCCAATCGCGGGCGAGTCACTACTATTCCTCTTATCACGTGTGCTATTTGTATTATATATATCTCCACACACTGATTGATCTAAATCTATATGATAAAGAATCTTACATACAATTATAATTTCCCACTTTTTTATATAACAAGTGGCGGTCTACCTCAGAGGAGCAATCGCCATCAGAGAGGGCAGCGGGGGGCGCCCGTCCTACTCTTACGTTTAACCTTCTGATTTCCACAGGCCCTGCGGAGCCGAGCGTACCTAGAAGCACCCACATCTTTAACACCTTTTCTATCTGCGCTTTTTCCATGGTTCTTTTTTCGTTTACCCCCACCCATGTTCTTGGTACCTCCCGACTCTTCATTGAACACTCATCGCCACCCCCTGCCTTCCCTCGTTCGTACAAATCTAACAATCCTACGCGCAGCCCTTGAACTATCCACGCTTAAACATTATCTTTTACCCAGCGAGTGACAGTTCCACCTTATAGTAACCGGACGCGTAGATCGAAAGCTAACCTCCCCTGTTTGGTGTATGCATATTTTTTTTTTCTTCTTTACACCCGTCTAGAACATTCTAATTGAAACTCCACGGCATGAATACATCGCGAGACACAATTTCACTGTCCAAGATCATCTTGGCCTAGCGACGTAGCTATGAAACTGGGGTCTGCTGATGCGGTACACGTAACAAATGTTGTATTTCCATCTTCCATATTCATGAGTCACCTTGTCGCGTGATCGCCTGGCCTGGCTTGGTGCGTGGTGTTCCTGCTCCTTCCGTACGGCACGCGGCCGCGTTTTCTGTTTTGTGGTACTCTAACTCCAGTACAGTATCCCCCTGCGTGCTTGTGTTTCCAACCTTGTGCACATTACTGTGGTTGTTCTGCAAACCCCCAAATGCGTCCGTAGAGACCACATATTATTTATCTTGCTGAACTGCTTTTGCGCGAGATCTATTGCAGTATCAACTTATCGTTGCTCTTCCACGCGGCTCTAAAATTTCGTTTTCGTACTTGTGGTGTTATATTTACTACTGCGGACACGACGTTGCTCATTCGTGAAGATACTTTTTGGTTTCTCATTTACATATAACACATATCCGTTTTTTACCCACGTGTGGTCAGTTGATTGAAAACTTATGAGTAATCTACAATTTTCTAAATTAAGATAATCAAAACATATCTCAATGTATACACTAAGCCTAGGCCGCCTTGCGTGTCTACGATGTAGTGAATCTTACACCATAATAGCGCATATCTTCCCTTCTTTGGGACGTGCCTCGTACCCTTACAGGATTCGCGTACAGGAACATACATCAATATTCGGCGTGTTCGAAACTCTTTACAACTTTCATACCTGTACAGGATCTATATCTGGCTACCTTCCTCTTAGAGAGAGCTTTCCATCGTCACAACCACTATGCAATAAACATTAATCAGACCATCATTCAAAACAAGGAACTCGAAGAATATTAGTCTTATTCAACTAGTGGCGCATTTGCAGGCCGCGTTTGACGCGTGTGTGTAGCCATACTACTCGCTGCACTTGTTGGTTCTTCCACCTATCCTCAAGCAGATGCCATACCGTAACTCTCTTATCAGGACTGGTTTCCATTGTTTTTTTTTCCTTTATGAAGATATGCTTCTTCCAATAGGATAGGATCTAGTACTGTTGTGACGCCTCACTTAGCACAAGCATGCATGTACATAGGAGACTAATTCATTTCTCGACATGTTAAGTCCTACATTTCTCACGTTTCTATCGGCTAATATTACCAGAGACCCCTCCTCAATCCACCGCTGTTTTTGCGGTACTGCCCCCCATTTTTTCGCATTCTCACGATCGAGTTTTTGTCACCTCATCTTCCAATGCACCACAGAGCTCACGTGTTTGCTACTAACCCACATGAGTTTTTAAATCTGGGGTAATTGCTTGACACATATTTCCCCTTGCCGGAGTCCGCCTCGTCCTTATTTGACCTCGGTTCCTCCATCACATTTTCACCTCTACAGCACACTTTTATTGAGCACATTATCACATCCATCATACATCATGTGTTAATGTCCTCACTTTAGAGTCACAATATTAATCTAACGGAGTTTGGGCACCCGACCCTGTTGAGCTTCTTCTACTCAGTGATGCAACTCACTCTTTATAACCTCTAGAGAGAGGAGAGCCTTAGCTACTATCCACACCCTGGTTTTTTCCTTACTTTTTTCTTTTTACTTTCTGCCTAATTTAAAGATGATATTACTACAAAGTTACTATTTTTAACTTAGTTAAGTATCTCCGACACCCAAACGATATGTTTTTAGTAGTTTCCTGTGCTTATATTATGATAACATTCCACTCCAGAATTGGCATTTCTACTTGTAAATTCGTAATCTCCTCTTTATATCTTTTCCTAATCATGATTTCTATCTTACTTCCATCCCCTTTTGGTAATCAATCACTATAGTTATATGTGGTCCTCCCTACTCTTATCCCAATATCATCCTTTCCCCTATTGCAATATTACAAATACAGTGTTACTAATCTTATTAAATACTCTTCCAATAATACTCACAGTCTAACCTACTATGTGTATTAAATACTATATCTGCTCATATCCTATAAAATGTCCAACCTTTCAGCGTCTTGCTTCCTACGCTTAATCAACGTCCCAGAAGCAATATCTTGCGGACTTATTATTAACTACAATCATTGAGAGATCTTTACTGGAGGCAGGTCCCTTGATTCTTTGTCGAGCCGTATTTCGTATGTGTTAATTCTGCTCTCGAAATGATGATGGCACTTTGGTAGGGAAGGTGTGCCAGGGGGGCAAAGAAAGTTAAATAAATATAGTATATCAATATCTTATATATATATTATTCATATTTATTATATATATATTATTCTTAACTTATATATTTCATTATTTATATATATATATATATATCATCTATATTACATATATATTATACTATATGTATTACTATTTATTATATCTATATTATATTCATATATATATATACTCTTTAATACATATTATAATCGTATAATATCAACTATCTTCCTATTACTATTATATTATTCATATCTCCCTTATATATTATCTTAATATCTTATATATCTATTTTATAATATATTATTTTTTATATTCTTTATTACTATCTTGTTTTATTATTACGTTTAAAGCAATGATCGTTAGAAGGTATAACATAGTAATCTTTTATCCTGTATTTTTCTTGATATTAGATTGCCTTCGCGTTCTTTTTTTGTCCTCGTTGTGTTTGGGTTTTTTTCTTGTGGTGCTGTTTTGGTTTTGGGTTCTTCCTCTGTTCCTCTTTTTTTCTGTTTCTCTTTTCTCTCTCTCTCTATTTATCTATCTTCTCGGCTTTACTTTTATCTCTGTTTTCTACTCTCGTTACCTCATATTAGCTCGTTGATTTTAAAGGGGAACGGTTTTTTATCTTATCCTTTTCCTTATATTTTATTTTTTTTTTTTTCTCTATTTACTTTTTTACTCTTATACATTCTATCTCTTAAATTCTCCTGCTTTTCATACTTCATATATTTCTAATTCTTTTTTCCACTTTATGGTTTTAAATGGGGTCTGTGTTATCTATTTTTCGTGATTTATGGATTGTTTTGCTTAGGTGATATTCAAGAGGTTATATACTTTTTCCATTTAGTACAGTAAATTATTATAATATTGCTAAAAGATCACGTTCCTGATAAAATTGATATTTTTATTGAAATTATTATTTAGCAGTTTTTAAAAAGGATTATTGATGATAACATCCACTCTCTGATGCATAATATTTTTTTTCTTTATAGAATTTTTAATATATTTTTTTTTTCAATGTTATTTTTTAATATTATGCATAGTTATTAAATTAAATTTATATATTTAAATTTTAAAAATAAAATATTTAAGTTTTTTTTTAATGTTTTTGCTTTCCGTTGATTAATTGTTTTACAATACAAGGGTTCTCTCTTGTCAACCTCAAGTTTAAGCTTGGTGATATAGTATAACACTTGCATCAATCGATCACTACAAATATCTTATAATCTCCAGGATACTGATTTTTCCATTAGATGATTTTATTAAAATTTTTTTCTTAAATTTTTGTGAATGATAGTGTTTTATAATATGGATTAATATAATTTAATTTATTGTTTTTTATATTTTATATTTCGGGAAAGTGTTACATAATTCTTGGAGTAGAATTGCTTGAAACATTCTAAACAACTGCAGTAATGCAGTTGTATTTAGATCCCCATTGAAGTGATGTAAATTTTGGGAAAGATCAAATGAATTTGCCAGAAACATAGTGTAAGTGATTTTCTAATTGGCATGAAGGCACCTGGCATTCATTTCTTAGTAAATATACTTATATATATATTATATATTATATATATATATAGTGATCAATCTTTATGAGAGGAATTTATGTACATAAGTATTTGCAGACATATTGACATAAGTAAAATTTGGGTTATTTTAAGATTTATCTTCATTTTTAAAGATATTCATACCATTATTAAAATTTTTAAGCATCTCTCCCACTTGGATTGGGAAAAAAAATTCTTAAAATCTTTAGATGAGGTTAAATAATTAAAACGTATTACATTCTAAATTCTATTCAAACTCACCAAGAAATCTCAAAGCGAAATCAGAGGAAAATGTATTTGAACAAAAAACATTCACTTTAATTAATATTACCAATTTAGTCTTAAAAAAGAAAAGAAAGAAACATTTTGATGTTCTCTTGTTATCGTAAAATGATTTAATTTGTGAAATTACTCTTTCAAAAAGTATTTTAAACTCTTTGAGATATTTTCCTTTAATGATAATTCCTAATTTCATTTAATTGGTAATTCATTCTTATTTTTCACGGTTTTATTAGCGTTTTAATGTGCTTCAATTCTTGTACAATTTCTCAAGAATCATTGCGACAGATTAGCTTTATGTTGCACTCAAAACAAAACTTATAAACTTCTTCAAATCGAAATACAAACATTAGATAAAAACAAATTTACTCATATATATATATATATATATATATATATATATATATGATATATATATATATGTATTTCTATTTATCTATATATATATATATATCATATATATATATATATTAAAATATATATATATATAGCAACAAATTAACTATAACTATATATATATATATATATATATATATATATATATATATATATATATATATATATATATATATATATATATATATATATATATATATTAAAATATATATATATATATATATTTAATAAAAATATATATATATATATATAATATATATATATATACATATATATATATATATATATATATATATATATATATATATATATATATATATATATATATATATATATATATATATATATATATATATATATATATAGGTGAATCCCCATTGCTTGCTTAGCATGCGACGCATCCTTACATGAAAAATAATAAAAGGAAATTTTGATTATCAGTATACTGTGATTTGGATTTGAGAATAAAGATGACGATAAATAATTCTTCTTCTTCTAACGCTTCCGTTAACAATAAATTCAAATTCATATTTAATTTGCAATCTCGAGAAGCCAACGTGAATAATAATGTTGCTAGTCTATATACAATGATTGTGTTAGCTCGATCGCTTGCCTTTTTGAGATGTTTAATGAGGTAAACATTTAAGCGTGCATGAAATTACTCACGGCGAAAACACTATGAAAGCTTGCGGTAACTTAACAGCAAGCAATTGCAGTGAGAGGGAGAGAAAAAACGCATTTCGGGGTCTTTCTTTAAAATTCGTTCATTGTCTCGTGATTCTAATTAATTTGGAAAGAAAAATGACGAAAAATTATGATTTTTTTCTGTTATTAGAGTAAATCATATTAATCGTTCAGTTTTTAAAATGTTCTGAAAGTGACTGTTATTTTTCAATTATTAATTAAAATTCTTTAAGTGGTAACCTTATATAATTAAAATAAGTAAAATAGTGTGTCAAAAATAAGTATGAGTTGTATCATGTATGATTTAGAATAATTTTACCAAAAATTTTTTTAGGAATGAACAAATAACATAAAAAAAACTGATAGGCCCCAATACAAAAAAAATCTAATAAAGAAAGTGACAAAACAAAAGGAAAAACCAAAAAAATGATTACGAAGATATAACTTTGTCACCTAAAGTGCATCGTTGCAAGTCGTGGGATAATTATGAACATCCATATCAGATTTGTAAGTAGGCTTTGTAATTCAATAACATCGACTATATATAAATATAAATATATATATAAATATAAATATATATGTATATATATATATATATATATATATATATATTTTAAATATATATATATATATATATATATATATATATATATATATATATATATATATATATATATATATATATATATATATATATATATATATATATTTACTTCTTACTTCCTCTCCCAGAAAGTTTTCATCCTGTCAGTAGTGCGAGGGTCTTCCTCCAGACATCCTTTTCCTGGACCACTCCTCTTCTCTTCAACCATCTATCTCACTGTCTGCAGCTGGCATATTTTCAAAGAATCCTCCACCGATTCTATCCATCTCCTCTTCGGTCTACCCCTCGGTCTTCTTCCCTCCGGTGTCCACTCCCATCTTCTTTTCGGCATTCTATCAGGCTGCATCCTTTCCAGATGTCCCCACCATCTCAGTCTTCCCACATCCATCTTCAGTATAATCTTCTTCACTCCTACAGTTTCTCTGGTTACTTCGTTCCTTATTCTGTCTCTTCTGCTTCTTCCAGTCATTGCTCTCAGAGCTCTCATTTCTGCCGTTTGTATCCTACTCTTATATTCTACTCTCCAAGTTTCGGCTCCATACAGCAGCGTGGGGGTCAAAATACTTTCGAAGATTACCTTTTTAACATCCATTCCCAACTTTATATATATATATATATATATATATATATATATATATATATATATATATATATATATATATATATATATATATATATATATATATATATATATATATATATATATATATAAC